>VWPW01017265.1:244090-300626 GCA_013389825.1 Crypturellus undulatus | reverse complement strand
TGGACCACACATTGTCAAAACTTATTCCAAAGAGCCAAGGCGCTCAATACTCCGGCAGGATCTGTCTTCTGCTGCTGCTCCATACCTAAATATTGCATTTCACACGAGCAGCACGCACATAGCTCAGGGCTTTGTAATTTAAGGCATTGGAGGGGGTTGTTTCACGCTTCCCTAATAGAGCCCTGTGCTGCTCAGGTCTGCAGGTGGCACCTACACGCCTGTCACTTAGTGGTGCAGCTGGACGGTTGGACGGTACGAGACCCTTGGGCCTTGTATTTCTTTAAAGCTTTGTCACAGTAACAGCAGTGACACCAAATTCTGATGAGGGGTCACCAGGACATGAAATTCCAGGGAGATTCTGAAAGTTCTCTAGAGGATCATGGTGGCTGCCTTGGTATCTGACACACTTTGGGTTTTATTCCATAATTCTTTCCTATGTTCATCGGAAGATTTAAAAAAGAAAAAAGCCGCTGGGGAAGGTGAGGGGTTGCTCCTGTCCAGAGCTGCGCGGAGCTTTGCTGAGGTTGGCTCTCTGGTGTACGGCAGGAGGCAGTTGTTCAAAATGACTAATGTAAAAGGGGAGACTTTGAGGCACACACTCTTCCGTGACAAGCTAGCAAATTACTGCAAAACAATTCTGTGTACCTCGTGATTTAAAAGTATTAAGACATTGATGGTTCTGTGTTCTACTCCTCTGTGCTCACAGAGATTCACTAGCGCTTTTCTAGATCATCTACTCTCTACCAGCCTTGGAAACAACTTGCTTGGCTTGAGTAGCAGCGTTGTGGGGCCATTATAGTATAAGGTTTGTATTATCGTAGTGTAAGGTTTGTATTATTGTAGTGATAACAGCGAGCATGGCACCCTAAAAATGAATTTAAAACAGGGCGTTTGCTGTGTTGGTGGATGGAGAAGCAAAAGGAAAGGTCCCAGCAGCCTCCGTTCCTTCAGGGAAAGCCTTTCCCGGCCATGGGGTGAGAAGGAGATGCACCCGTGTAAACACTTCCCTGCAGGGCTGCTCTTCTACTGGGATTATGGTTTCACTGTGGGGACACGGACGCAGCCGGCTCGTCTTGTGGCCTGGCTCTGCGCCTCCTCCCGCCGGCCGTGCCCTGCACAGGCCCCTCTGCACGGCCGCCCCGTGAGGGACCTTCCCCCGCAGAGCACCAGGAGCAGCACAGAGGACACAGACGGCGGGGGGCACCGGGAGCCCCTGGTGCAGGGCGACTCGGGGGGAGCCGGGAGGCCGCGCGCAGCTCAGCGGCCCTGTGTGAGGAGCTCAGGACGCCTTCGGAAGGTGCCTGCATCACCAGTGAGGTCACAGCGCTGCGGGGACGACCAAGGGCCCCGTTGCCGGGTCCCATTTGCACACACGGATTGCGGAGGAGGCGCAGCCATGGCTGGCACCTCTGTATTAGTGTGCGCTTTTCTCTGTGCTTTGGCACACGGGATCCCAGTTCCTAGCGATAGAGAGGCTTCACGGTCACGTGAAGGTGCGTATCCAACAGGACACCTCCTCTACACGCCCACGTTTGCTAGGGATGAACCGTCACGGGTCCCTGCCAGGCTGCCCACACTGGGCACACAAGAGCATCTGCCCGGCCTGGTCCCAGCACTGCTGGGTCCTGCTCCTGACGGGCTCCTGCTCCCCTGCTCCCCAACGCCGAGGGAGGGGGCACGAGAGCAGGAGCAGCTCCCCCAAAAGGACCGGGGTGCGGGACAGCAGCGGGGTGTCTCCTCAGGGACAGCACCAAACCGCTCCAGCACACGGCATCCCGCACACGCCGGGACACCCAGGCCCCGCGGCTGCAGTGTGGGTGCCGCTGCTTGGGCTCCTCACACTGCAGCCCTCCTCCTCCTGCTCCCTTTGGCCTCCACAGCAGCATGTTTGATACCAACTCTGATGTCTGCCCTTTATTTTGCAGCCATCTTCCCCCATGGCGTTTCAGATGACGACTCCGGCATTCGTCCCCACGTCCCCCGGTTCACAGTGTGGAACATTGTGACCATCGGCGCTCCTGTTGCCTTCGTCCTTTTGTCCATTTACCTGTGGTACAAGATCAACTCCCTGAGACAAATGTAACATTTCCAATTCCCCTCCCTTATAAAGTGATGAGGCGCACAGCAGCTCCCCGTGCGGCCATCCCTAGTGGGGCCTCTCCCGGGATCAGTCGGGGTCCCCCCAGAGCAGCTCCCTCTAGTGCAGACCCTGGCGCTGCCCCCCTGCTGCTCCACACCCGCCACGGCACAACGAGGGGCACAAAGCGAGAGCCACCGCGGGCAGGGGAGTCGGCAGCAGCGCTCAGCAGGCTGCAAGTGCAGCAGCAGCTGGAGGACTTGCCGCATTACTCATGAGCGGGTCAAACCCAACTAACTCCCACCCTCCTCGGGGCCCTCTCCTGCTCTCAGGGCCGGGCAAAGCCCAAGGTGGAGCCACAGAGACCTTGGCCTCAGCCCCCTTAGAGTCAACAAGCACCATCCTGCCTTTCCAAAGGACAAGTAACAGCTCTCTGTGCCCTCCCCAGGTCTCCTGAGGAGGAGGTGGAGGCACTCCTTTACCACCTCGTGGGCCACCGCCAACAGGTGAGTTTGCTTCTGTCTCTGGGACACCAACCTCCACCCAAACGTGTCCCTTCAAGCCTTCCTCTCTTCCCACTGCCCCAACACCCAGCTCACCGGCTGCTGCTTTATTCCCAGGTCCTGGGCCAGCAGTGCTCCTGCACCAGCTGCACTTTGCCCAGCCCGGACATCGGGGAGCTCGGCAGCGGCTGGGAGGAGGAGGCCGTCTCCTACGGCGGCCTCTTCCTTTCGTCGCTGCCGCCGTCCCCGAGCCCTGCGGACGCTCCGCGCTGGCCAGGTGATCACCCCGCAAAGGCAGACGCGCCGTTTGCCCGGCTGTGCTGCCCCCTCGGGATGGGGCAGCCCCAGGGGCCTCTTGGGGAGCTCCCGGCAGATCCTGCCGCTGCCTTGGGGCTGCGCCCACAACCTCTGCTCCCGTTTCAGAGCCGTGACGTAAAGAACATCCCCGGCGCCTGGCGCACACAAGGCCATAACATCTGCCTGTGTCCAGAGCCGAGCGGCCCCTCCACCAAGAGCTCACGCCAACATCAGCAGGGCCGCCCACCTGCGCTGAGCTCCCCACTCTCCATCCCCTACTTGCACCATCATCGTGCACGGCCGCCTGCACGGGGCACCTGGGCAATAAGGATCCAGAGGAGGCCGAGCTCGTGGGGCCGAGCGCTGCTTCCTCGCNCAGCAGCTCTGGGGGGTCTCTCCCACACAAGGCCCCCCGGGACCACAGCCCCTTATTGCTAATAAAGCTGATGAGCCTGGAAACCAGCAGTGGAGGCAGTAAATCTGAACAAAAGATTCTTGAGTCATCAGCTACTCATGTATGGAATCATTTCCTAGCAGAGAGGAAATAAATAGTCTTGCAGTCTTACACTGTAACGTATTGGTCTCTAAACACACTTGCATGTTTGATGGATACGATTTAGATGGGGAGGCTGCAAAAAGTTAAATTGAGACAAGCTGATAAGTAGACTAATAAAGGATATGTACCTGAAACTGTACACTGAGAATCTAGATACTGAGCAACAGATTTGGAGGTGCTCTGAAACTGGAGAGGAGCATCTCCAGCAGGTCGAGGGAGGTGATCTTACCCCTCTACTCAGCCCTGGTGAGGCCACATCTGGAGCACTGTGTCCAGTTCTGGGCCCCACAGTACAAGAGGGATGTGGAGCTGCTGGAGAGAGTCCAGCGCAGGGCCACGAGGATGATCAGGGGCCTGGAACATCTGCCCTATGAGGAGAGGCTGAGGGAGCTGGGCCTGTTCAGCCTGGAGAAGAGAAGGCTGAGAGGCCATCTAATCAGTGTTTATAAGTACCTCAAGGGAGGCAGTGAAAAGGATGGGGCTGGCATCTTTTCACTGGTGGCCACCAACAGAAGTAGAGGAAATGGCTACAGACTGAAGCACCAGAAGTTCCACAGGAAATTAAGGGAAAATTGTTTGACAGTGAGGGTGCCAGAGCACTGGAACAGGCTGCCCAGAGAGGTTGTGGAGTCTCCTTCTCTGGAGATCTTCAAGACCCGCTTGGATGCAGCCCTGTGCCACGTGCTCTAGGTGACTCTGCTTGTGCAGGGGGACCTCCAGAGGTCCCTTCCAACCTTAAGCATTCTGATTCTGTGATTCCAGCCATGCATGTGCATTTCACTGTTGATTTTGAAGGGGAGGATTTACAGAACTACTGCTTCAATTTTTACTGGCATCGGAACTACATTATAATAGGTATTGTGTGTGCAATAAAACATGAACACTATTACCATTCAGTTCCATGTACAGGTCAAACTCTTGCATCCCCGATTCCCAACTAGTCCTACCTGATAAACTGATTTCCTCTCTTCTGGCTCGCTCCTGTCCTCTCAACCTCTTACCTTTGCTGACCTACTTACAGGTAAAGTAAAACAATTTCTAAATATCAGTGTATTCTCATGTATAGAAATGAACATTTTAGACAAATTTAAAATGCTGCACATACAGCATATTTTCCATTTACTCATGACAAAGGTCTACACCAATGGTATCCTTAGACAGTAGTTAGCTAATCAAATACCAATTATCTCCCATTCCCAGTCCCACACCGGGCACTATTAGAGAGAAAGCACATCTCTCATTTCAGAAGTCTTTCTCACTACAGTTGACTCCATTTTTTCCTACCTCACTATTTCAGATCTTATCAAAAGGTCTACTAATACTGGCAGCACTGTTGCCACTGGAAGTGACACTGATTTGTATTCCCTGAGAAGTGATAGAGTAGGTCAGCAGTTCTCTAGCAGTTCAAGTCATTTACATGATAATTTAAAAGTCCCATTATGTTAGAGAAGGCAAATGCTCCATGTGCTCATTTATCCCGTCTTCTAAAAATTCTACAAGGGAGGAAAAAACATAAAGAGACTTATCTTCTTTGTGTGTACTAAATAACCATTTATTTATATGATTCCTTTTGAGTTCTCAGTAAATAATGACAAGCACCAAGGAAAAGCTACAAACAAGTGACAGAAACACTATAAAAAAAAAGAAAAACAAAAATATAGCATAAAAACAAGCTTGCCTATTGCACCATGCTTGTCTCCCAGTTGTGAGCATTGTGGACTGAAGGACTGAATCAAGTCTATATCTTAACACCCCAATACTTGGATTTCCCCCTCTCTCCCGTAAAGAATTCCTTAAAGGTTGTTTAAGCTGAGCCATCTTCCTAGGAGTTTACCTCTTTGATTATAACTGCCAATTCTTTAACTGCCTGACATTACAAGACCACTGCTTAAACACAAGTATAAGCCAAATGGCTTCAGTTTTATGCAGCTTTTGAAAGTGGCATCTCACCTTGCACAAGATAGAATTTCTGTATTGCATAATTATTTCACCTTCTCCTCTATAGGCAACACTTAAAGGTGATTTGCTATCTTGCTTCTGCCCAATGTTTTGTTTTTGAAGGAATTACCACAAAAGCCAAGAAAATGCGTAGGTTTTAGCAATTCTTAACTTTGTCTTTATGAATGAGTTTTTTCTTTCTGAATGAGTCCTTTTACACTCATCTTGGACTGTCAAGTTCTCTTTAAGGAGAGTTGTGTACCCACAAGACTGAAGAGAATATCCACACTATTTCTGCATTTCACTAGTGGCACTAATAGAAACACCATTTTCTCCAACATGAATTAAAATTAGTTAACAATATTGTATCATCTTACTGTGAATAAATTTACTGCCAAAAAAACCCAGCCACATCACTAACTCCCCCACTAATATCTTTAAAAACTATTAGGTATAGGTAAGTTAAGTGAGACTTTTGGCTTTCTTTCACATTAACAAGCTAATAAAGAGACTCTAAGATGAGGCTGTTTAAATAGAACTGATTAGATGTCTTCCCCTGGAATTCAGTTACTGGTAGGGGCTCTCATTGCAACAAGGGTAATCAGTGGAATTCTGTCAAGGTCTGTCCTGGGATGGATGACAGAACAAGGAAAAAGCCCATCAGCTATGAAGGGGCTGTTACTAGAGAGCAGCTCATCCTGCGATCCAAGGCAAAATATTCCATATGGATAACAATTAATATACAAGGATACATAAGTTTTTAAGTAAAGTTTGTCACTTGCCCAGAATGAACTGTGAATGAATAGCAGCATCACGTTCATTACCTGCAAGACGCACCAAGTAATCCTTCAAATCTACTCAGCACTGGCAAAGCCCATGCTCTAGTGGTGTGGCCCCTCTGGCTTACAGCTCTCCTTTCTTGAAGGAGGCCAACTGGGAAGAGGTAAGAGTACAACATGAACATCTACCTAAAATCATAGACCCAACAGTGTAACCTAACAGAAGGGTTGAACTAACTGGGATATTTTCCCAAGAAAGGTAAGTCCAAAAGAGGACATTCTTGACTTGCAATTCACTTCCTGCTGTGTGTTGCATGGTTCTAGGTCTGCCTAATCTTTAATCACCAATATATAATCAGTAATTTAAGATTCTTTACAGAGGAATAGCTGGAAACAAAATAAACTTATAGTGATCTGAATACTGTCTGAACATAGCAACTAACACAGTAACATCAATTAACTGCGGACAGTTCTCACTTGGCTGAACTTGTTTGCTGGTTGTGATGCACCGTTTCCACCCAAACTGCTACCCAGCACCAGTGAACAAGACCCTAGGACACTAGCGCAATCCGCAACGCAGCCAACGCTTCCTGTACACACAGGCCTAGAACAGAGCAAGAGCTATTTACCAGTCATTAAAAGCCATAGCAGTTTCTACTGGAAAAGATTTGAAAATATTCATTTTTGTAAATGCATTTTTGAAGACTACAGCCTTTTTCATTTGCTGAAAAACTTGAAGGCAAAATAAAGATTGTGACACTTATTTATAGTCTGCACTCACGATTGATTTTTTTTTTTTTTTTTAAGCTGCAAGAGTAATTCTTTGGAAATAAGCCTTCATAAAGGTAAATGGATGAACATTAAATTATGTGTAGCTGCTCAAGCAGCACACAGAAACAGGAATCCATATTTAGAATTTTATTTGGGCTCAGATTTTAAGTTTTGGCAGATAATCTATTAGCTACTTAAATCATAGGTAGAGTGCTGCTAAGTGCTTCGTATAACATCCCCTCCATGCATAGCCCATGTTTTTCATTTAAAAGTTCAAAGAAAATTAAGCTCTAAAGGTTCTTGTCATATGTTTTTAAATTCTAGTCAGAACCAGCTTTCGTACCAAGCATAGAGCTGTATATTTTAAGTCCATAGAGAAAAACAAATCTGTGCAGTATTCCTCTGCTGGCCTCATTCTATCACTGAAACAAATCCACTTCAGAGCTTACACCAAGAAGAACTGTGATAATTAAACAGTAGGGAACAGGAAGATGAAATCATTCCACCTTTACAACAAAATAACCCCTCCTATTTTATTTTAATACACCATTGTATGCACCTCAGGGATACCCACAAGGTAATCCTACAAGTCCCCTGGGTGACTGAGACTTTCCAGATATCATGAGCCTCCTCAGAAATAACCCTATCCAACCCACCTTGTGGGCACTGTGAAACTGCAGGTACCTTCCAAGAGGTAAGAGACTGGTCTCCCACAAAATTTCAAGCAATTGCTGGTTCACAAAACGGTGCTTCTTCTACCTGAAGGGCAAGCTGTGACAGTGCCAGCAGCAGAACGCAACCAGAAGGGAAGAACATAGCGATAGCGTCCCTCTCCGTTATGAAGGCTGAGAAGCATCTTGCACCATTTAAGTGAAAACTGACTTCTTAACTTAAAAATTCTGAAAAGGCAGCCTAATTTTATCTTGGTTTGGTGGACAAGCCAAAGATTGCTATCAGGTATGGTCTTCCCTTAAAATTATTCAATAGAAGAAGGTGTTGGTTCAGTGCAAGCCACACTAGATACACCCCCATCCAGAAAAGAAATGCCTTTTCTGAGTATCATCTACAAGCTAAAAAACAAGTGACAAACTCCTACAGTGAGAGGCCATGTGTTTTTACTTCTTTTTCATTTGGTTTAATAATTATGTTCATAATTATTATTTATGTTTCATAAACAACATAATTTAGAGCATCTTTATCTGAAGTCTAGCATCAAACTTACAAATGCTGATGACAGCATCGCGCAAAGCCATCTCAATAACATAAGCTAACTTGAATTTTGTGAGCTATAGAAGAACTTTGCAGGTAGAATAACCTAAAATATGTACTGATACAAAAACATATAAAACAGAAGATCCATACTTGCCAGTAATTTAGTTGTTGCAAAACAATCCGTTTCAGAGAACTTGATTCTTCCGTAAGTAACCGAATCAAAACCATAAACTATTGTAAGATTGTATCTTTGAAAGCAAATGTAATAGAAAATGAAATGAAATAATGCACTTACTGGCAGTTCTTTGCAATGTCATTTCAGGAGAGAAACACAATAAAGTACTTTTGGATCATTAGATTGCCCATGAGGATGGGTCTGTAGGAGGATTTTCAATATTTCTAAGATGACAAATTTAAGATGTCACATTCTAACAACTGATTCAAACAGGAAAAGTTCAGGTTCTCTTCTTACACTTCCCTTATGATAAAATTCCAGTTTTCACCTTCCCATTGTCCTGCTGAAAACATCAAATAAAAACTAAATTCTTAGCAAAATCATCCAAATTAGCAGCTGGAAAAAATATAGAAATCCTCTATTACAGTGCACCTAATACTTTAGGTCAACTTCAACACAAACACTTTAATAGTCTTTCACTAGAACATACTACTATGCAATTTAGTGCTACAACAATAAATTTATCACAATCAATTTAACATTTTTAAAACATATATAAAATAATTTCATCAGTGATTGATGTTTGTTAACCCCTCCCCTCTTCCTCCTGAGTTCATCTGAAGTTTTACCCGAAGTTTTTGAGAACTGACTGTGTTTTATATCATTCCACAAAGCCTTCACCTCATGCTCTGCACACATTCTGACTTTTGCTTGACTGATCCCTTCAAAATGTTTTTCCTCACAAATTTAACAGAATGAGTCCCATTCTACCATAATTTACTCCCTCACACACACTCCTTGCCATTAAGTTACAGTGCATCATCAGTGACAACATTAGAGAGTATTTATCATTTAAGAGGAGATACACAGAGACTGAAACCCTCAAAAATGATGGGACCCTCCACTCAGTTGACGGGTAACTTGATACTTCTTTCACCCTGGTCACTATATTATAATGGACTCTTCTGAAAATGCAAGTAAAGTTACACTAGAAATAGAGCAGAAAAGGGAAAAGAAATGGCAGGAGGTATGGGAAGCAAATTTCATTAACAGCTACCCAGGATTGCCACAAGCCCAACCAACTCTATAGGGACTCTGCACTTGCAAGAACCTCACTGTGCAAAAGCAGCTCCCACCTTCGTCAACACCCACTAAAATTTTAAAAATTCAGAGAAGGGATTTCTAAAAACTAGCAATTTTAACAGACCATGACGTGCATCTACTTACTGTAAAGAAGTAAGGCAGTTTGCGACCTATTCTAGAGGAGGAACCTTTATGCTATTACATTTAAAAAGTCATGCTTAGTGGCTTCACATTCAGATAGTTTCTCTAGGGAAGATGAAATAACACCTTTTATAGCTTATTTGAAGAAAAACATTAAGTACGTGAGGAACTCCACCAGTCAAACCATCATTTCCACATTATTTTGTGCTTTATAAAGGACGCAAGTTGAACAAATCATTTAAAACATTATTTTCATTCCCAGACTGGGAGCCTGAGCATCCTCAGTTTAATTAAATGTGACCTCAAAATATTGGTATTTCCTAAGTTCAAAGCATTAGTGTTTTACATAACTACACTTAAAATATTTTCTTTCTAATTTAAAGTAATTCTGCTTAATTATCATACTAAAATAGCAACAGTTAAGTAGTTTAGAAGTGTTTCATCTTTGAAGCTTACTATTTGCCATTTGGCAAGGGAGCTCTGCCAAACTACTTTTTCAGCAAAACACTTAAAATAAGAATTAGAGAAACACTGCGGAACATGAACGAAAGAACAGGAAAAGAGAATCTTCTCAGGTTTCTTCTTGTAGAAAACCATATTTGCCAAGATTCCATTTTTCAATGTAAAACCTCAAAACTCGGAAAAGCTTAGGATGGAATAGGCAAACTGCCAGATGCTTGCTACCCAACTACCACAGAATCCACCGAATTCCTAACTTATGTCTCTCTTCTTTATACAGCAGTGATTTCTACTGTATGTGAATCACACGGCCAAGGAGATGGTTTTCAGAGTCCTTTTGAAATTGAACTCTTATCTTAATATTTTAATTTAAAGCACTATTTCTCTCACAAGTCTAAGAATAATCCTAAAATAAGATGTATGAGCTTTTGATGGAATAAAACAGTGTCATACTCATAAAAGCTGAACACTGAATTCTTACTCACATCACAACCTGGTCTAACTTGAAATGATGCTTTAGTTAGTACGTTTTAGTTAAAGTGACTCACTTAAGTCAGTCTGCAAGAGAAAAAGATCTCAACTGAGACTGTTATTCACTATTATAAAATAGGTTGTACTCAGATCTAACACACCTCTTCCTAGGGACAGTATCCTGCCTCAAACCAAGGGAAAACCACAAGGAGAGAGCAACAGTGATGCCTTTTCAGAATAATCTACCCATCTACCAGTCTTCAGCCATCTGAATTTTCCCCAGCCAGATATACTTTGATTTATTATTATGATATCTGTTTAGCAGTTCCAAGAGTATTTTTTCATCCCAATAATTTTTCATGCCGTTTTTCAATTGAAGTGACCTTTTAGCACCCATCAGCTCTTGCAGCAAGACGACACTCAACTTCACAACACATTGGATCGAGAGGAGTCCTCTGTTTGTTTTATGCCCTTCTCCAAGAGTCTCCTTTGAATAACCCCATAATTCTTTTGCAGCTAAAGGCAGTGAAAATCTCATCTCTGCTATTCTTGATTTACAGACTCTGGAACATTATATCATTAAGTTTTGTCATTCTTGATTTAAAGACTATAATATTATATCATTAGTTCTGTCTTCTCCAAATGGACAGTGTTAGACTACCTGCATGTTCCTGTTATGGGGTGCATTCTGCATCTTTTCCTTGTTGATCCTCTTGGAAGCGTACCTTGTTCTTGTACAGCATTTCTGAAATAGGGAGTATTGAAGATGAAGGCTCATACCAGGGATTTCAAAATAATGTAACGTCTTTTGCTTTATTATTTTTCATCACGGAAAATTCCATCAGCAACTGCATGGATAATACTCTTCTTGCTCTGCTTCATAAGTTCTCAGCAACTGACATTTCTTTCTGTTCCATTCTGTAATTTCCTCCTTCCCATCTGTAATTTTCCCTATCTGACCCGCAACCCAAGAGGTATGAAATTCCTTTACAGTGCTTGCAGCTCTTTACAAGTTGGAATAACAATGTCATTTTGTAAAATAACAACTTAGAAGAATTTCTCTTGCATGAATGGACTGAAACACGAAGTTCCTTATATACACGTTATTTTATCATTTGAATTACTATAGTTTGTGCCTGTATAATCTGAAATGGCTTAATTATCTTACCAAGTTTGTCATTTCCTAAAAGGTTCTTCATTTACCCCAGCACTTTCCCCAGCTATTTTGGTCACTGTCTGAACTATTGAAATTGCCACTAAAACTTTAAGTCTTTCTACACGCAGTAGAATTACCAGCAACAACTGCTATAAATACTGACTGCAGTCATAAGTGCTTTGGACAGGCAGCTCAATTCAATCTTAAACATTCAAAGTTCAGTCCCACCTTTTGAACGACTGCAAGACTGATGTGTAACCAACTTACTAAAAAGAGCCTCTCAGACTGAAAGTAAAAGGACAAGTTCTCCCTACCATTTCATTCTTATTCTGTCTTGAACAAACATCCTAGTTGCTCCCAGAGAGAACTCAAAAAACTAAAATATTTTATCCACTTTAGGCTGAAAGACTCATAGGATGCCAGCATCAAGGATCAATTTTGCAGTCTGCAAGAATCACCATCTAATCTCATAGGCATAAGTCTCTTGTTTCAATCTTGTTCAGTCAGCGTGAGAGTTCATTCCACATACTGTTCACCTTGATGCAGGCATTCTCCTCCTTTTCCTCCCTGTTATTGTCTTGTTTGAGTAACCATTCATAGATTACTGTTCTTCAAGACTTTGACTACAAAGAAACTTGTGAAAAGTCATTCCACATTGCATGTAAGCATTACTCTGGAAACATTTATCCCTAGAAAGAAACCATTTCTGAAAACAAAGCAAAGCAAACAAAAACAAGTCCCCCTGCTCAAAAGCACCAACCCTACCCCAAACCAAAACCCCACAGAGTACACCCCAAATCCACCTACCTTGACCAGACTGCCTCAGCATTTCCTTTTTAAATCCAAGTTAGCATACTTATTGTGCCTTTTGCAGGGAGTATTTGGAGAATTAGAAAATAATTTCAGATGATTTATTATCACTTGTCCATAGCTTCAAGGAACAGATGATTCAATTCATTACACATTCAGTGATCCTACCTTCTGTTCTAGCTCAGTTACTTCATTCCAGGAGGGGTTTAGGGAGAAAAGGGGGAATTTTGGTGTTGCTTGTGCACTTGTCTTCAGGTTTACAATATGACTGAAGCAATCTGTATGACTGAAGCACAATCTCTTAAATAAGAGATTTCTAATACCACATGTGAAGCGGTTACAGGTATGATCACACTAATTCAGATGCTTCAAAGCTATTTCTTAAAGGAAAAAAAAAAATCAATCCTTTATTTAAATATTATTTGAGTAATGAAAAAAAGATGAGAGTTGTATCAAGTAAGTCACCACTGGGGGAAGTCCAACATTAAATATGAATCAAAAGTTGCTTAAGAGATGAAAGTAAATCCCCAGTCAACTCCAGCTCTTAATCACAGCTGAATCAAATAATGAATTTAGCAGATCTGTATTAAAAAGTTAGCTACCATTCTGTGTAATTGGAAACTGTCTATAAAAACTAAGCTACCCTTTTAAAGATATAAACTGACTTATGCTTCTAAGGAAGAAAAGGCAGCAACTCACTGTAGAAGAGGCGATGCAGGCACCAAGAAAGCATTTCTTGAGCACCCCTCCCTACAGAAAGCACAAATGAGGTTGGAGGGGAGCTCGGAAGGTCATTTGGGCAGTTTCCCTTTCCCTTCCATGGCTAAACACTTGGCTAAATTCGGTATTGCAGCAAATTGCTCAGGACACTGCCAAAGTTTTGACTATTCCCAAGGCTGGAGATTTTCCCAAGAATATTCCTGCTGGGCACCTCTTCCAGTGTTTGATGTTGCTCACTGTGAAATTTCTTAAGACGCAATTGGAATTTTCCTGGATGCAGCTCATGTCCATTTTCCCCCATGCGTAGGTATCAACGTAACCACAGGCAGCTCTATTTAGTTTTGGACTTCACATAAGAAAGCAGGCAGATTTCCTCCGCTTTGCTGGTTAGCATAAACTAGAAACTGCCTGATGTGCCCTATGTTTCATAATTTACTCAGGATGATTTTTGCATCTTACAAATATATCACAAACAACCTCAGTCATTCATGCGTATTAGATGCTGAAACAAGTGATATACATTTTTCTTTCCCTGCTAATGTATGTGTCACTCCCCTACTTCCTAAAACACGCTCCACTCTGTACAAAACAGGGGCACCAATGCCAATGACTAAATTCAAAAGAACACAGCAGTAGATAAACGCAGAAGGTTGAGGAATGAGAAGAATTTCAGAGTTGTCTCTCGTTCAGTAATTGGAATGTGGAGCTCTACTTCCTATTTAAACTTTTTTGTCCAATGTCTTCTGATGTTCTCAGGAAGTCAAATATCACAGAAGTTATATTACTATACCTTTTTTATAAAAGTGCTACATATAATTACATCTATGTCTGCAGAAAGTTTAAAAGCACATTATAACTTATACTGATCTGAGTCACTTTTTTTTATAACTAGGAAGTAACAAGACTGGAAGCTGAACCCTGGTGATTCTGATTGCTCATGTATACATAGATGTCCAATAATGTTCAAACTCAACTTGTAAGTTTAAATGTTATGTGGGAATGATAGTCAGAATATATTCTTACCTTAGAAGAATATAAGAGGCTATAAACAGAAAGAATAAATTAAGAATGAGATATGCCATTATATTAAGGTCTACTGAAGAATTTATGGGATAGCTCTCTCTTTCTATTAAAACCCAACAGGAAATTTATTTCACAAGGTAGTTCAGCTGTTACCAATTCTAGTCCTAAATGATCAACATACTAAAACATACATAAAAAAATAATTGGTATATTTTGCAGCCAGTTTGCACGATGCTCTTGCAACCCTAAGAAAAGTAGGTTATGGTTGGTCATTCTCATTCTCTACAGAAAAAACAACAGGCTGCCTAACCTTATCAGAGAACTGCCTGAGCAAGGAATTATATAGGAGGATGTATATCATAACCATTGACACCATGTGAACCGCTGTTGCCCAGATTACTACTGTAATTTCAAAAATTTCTGTTTTACAAAGAAAGGAAGACCAACAACTCAGGAAACATACTGGAAAGGCACAAATTGATGTTCAGTACTATCGGGTAGTTAAAAATACAGCCTATCATAGGGATAATAGGTATCCAAACAAACAGGCCACACAGCAATCCATTCCCCATACGCATATGAGCAAGTTACAGTGTTTGGAACTGTAATTGTAATTTACCAAAGACTGGGAAAGAAGGATTTTANATCCATTCCCCATACGCATATGAGCAAGGTACAGTGTTTGGAACTGTAATTGTTTTATGAGTCAACCTTATTTACCAAAGACTGGGAAAGAAGGATTTTAAGAGAGAAAAAAGAACTGTATCTGTTCTCATTACTGTAGAACTCTTCACCATCAAAAAGACAGTCATTTTGTGCTCTTAATATTTTTAAATCGACAGCTTGCTTGCTCCATAAGGCNAAAGAAGGATTTTAAGAACCGTATCTGTTCTCATTACTGTAGAACTCTTCACCATCAAAAAGACAGTCATTTTGTGTTCTTAATATTTTTAAATCGACAGCTTTCTTGCTTGCTCCATAAGGCAACTGCTTCTTCTAATAGCAGAGCTAATTGCATTTATTGTGTATTAGCCTGTGAAAAGTTGAGAAATAAAGTTGTATTTAAAAAACTAAATTAATATTGTACACAGATATCATTTTATTCACTATATAAAATTTGTTTTGTCAATTTATCTGCACAGTCTTTAACTGATCATTCTGGCAGCATCCCTAGATAGAAAATTAATTGGTCCCGGACAGTGTTATTTTCCATTTCACAGAATGACTGGCACTTCTATCTTGTTTTGATTTTCTCATTGCTTTGGATAAGATTAAATATCAAGAAATATGGTTAACCCCAGGGTTGAAATATTTAGTTCAGAGAAACTTTGATATAATAATTCATGTTTTGAACATGGGGAAGCAGGCAAAGGGGACAGTTTTATTTATCATTGGTTAGAAAATTTAATCACATTGAAAAGCAGTCTTGATGCGCAATTTGATTACCTTTTGTGTAACATTCCCCTGATATTTCAGATTCATTATAATAAAACAACAAAGATATTTGTATTGGAACTGTTCTGAGTATTGGTATTATAAATCCTGAATAAGGTTGCTACTTCAAAATGCCACTGGACTACAAGTCTTCAAAATTATTTTTGCTGTTTTTGTATATGAAAAAGATGGAGAGAGGCAGGCATCTGTTCTATAACCATCTGATGCAAAAAAAAAAATGACATTTTCATAATTAAAAGCTAAGTTAAGAAGTCTGTATTTCATAATAAAACAGTCTGCCTACAGCTACCAGGAAAACAGTAATCCTCAAACAAAACTAATTTCAATAGATTCTGTTCTCTACTGAAAGTTTTTTGTTTGTTTTAATAAAAGTAAATCCTACAGAAATCCTAAGGTTCTATCTCATCTTATGAAGTCTAGCGGCTAAAGCACTCAATGACTTAAACCAGAATTTTCCACAGTCCATCTATAACCATCTGATGCAAGTTATTTACGTGCCGGACGAGTCACCTTTTTGTTTGAAAAGAATATCCATTGCTCCAAAATATATATTTTGTAGTGTTCATTTAAATCCTATGCATACAAAATGCTACCACTACAACAACAACTTGGATGTTGAAAGCAAGTTAAATAGAACATATTCTGCAACTGGACACATTGCTATATATCCAAATTTTAATACTTTAGATATTTAAGAACAGGTTTACAACCCTGGAAAAAAAGTAGAGTTCAGTGACCATAACTAAGTCCTCACTGTTCACTACAGACCAGACCCAGCAGCTGGCAGGCTCATGTCACTCCCTGGATTTGTTACTTGTCAGAACTCTTTATGGACACCATTTCTCTCCACTAGCTCAGCCCAAGCAAATCAAAGATATTAACAGTAAAACTTGCACCTGCTTGCACAGGCTTGAGCTTGAAGATGAAGTTCCATAGGAAGTTACCCTAATTATAGAATGCACCATCTGGTTCAGAGTNAGAGTTCAGTGACCATAACTAAGTCCTCACTGTTCACTACAGACCAGACCCAGCAGCTGGCAGGCTCATGTCACTCCCTGGATTTGTTACTTGTCAGAACTCTTTATGGACACCATTTCTCTCCACTAGCTCAGCCCAAGCAAATCAAAGATATTAACAGTAAAACTTGCACCTGAATTCTTACGCTCGAGCTTGAAGATGAAGTTTCATAGGAAGTTACCCAATGCACCATCTAGTTCAGAGTCAACCCCTGTCTGGATTAAGAAAATGAACACTCCAACACACTAAAGGACTTAATTCCTTAGAATTTCTCTTTTAAGCTCTTCCGATAAAATAGGTTTGAGATCAACACATTGAACAAAGTAAACCATGAATTCAACAGGCACCTTGTTTTTTCTTAAGCTAAAGCCCACTTGACTTGATCAAATTCCACAGCAGCAATGGATTATGTGTTTTCTGGTGTACAAAATGAGAATAGTAAAACTGCAAACCTCTCTATGGCCTAAGCACTAGGACCTTTTTTCTACTATGGATCCCATAATAGTTTGCTCAGAGGCAGCTACTTTGGCACTTGACTTGCCAGGTCTTCATTTGGTTTCCCCAGCACGACCATCCCCGAAGGGCCCTGCTCGAACACACTGGGGTGGCAGGTGCAACCTTCAGCTCATGTTAGGCAGATTCCTCACATCACCACATGAATGGCCTTAATCTCATTCCACCTTCTTTGTAATTTGGGTCACTCAAGAGAAGCTAAGTCCTTGCTCTAATTAATTCATAAACCTAATGTCAATTAACCATTAAGGACTAAATTAAAAGTTCATTTTATTGTAGTTCAGTAGGAAGTACTGCACAGCTGAGTTTTATTCAACTAGCAGGTAATTTTATCATTATACCAGAGATGTTAACAGCTTCTGATATATAAATAAATATACTTAATAACAAACATTTATCCTCAGCTGCTATTTAGAATAAGAGAACACAGGGCAGGCTTGTATGTGTCTCTTGATGTCTTAGTTACCTTGGTTGTCAAAATGGTCAATTTTGGGGTGATCTGAGTTCTGGAAAAAGTACATAGTTGCCCTGATATCTGTAACCCAGAATTGATCAGTGTGATAGTTAAAGACAATGGGTTTGGAAGGTACCATAAGAGAACATCAGGGGCTGGTCCCCTCCTTCAGGGGGAAGGAATTGGTAGGACACACTAAACACTCATTGTACTTGTCCTACAGCCGGTGGTGGTATTCTGATTTCGATATTAAAAATATCCCATTTTGATTAGTACAGAAGTGTCTGAGGTGCCATCTGGCAGCAAATGCCATTGAATGGTGTCACTGCACAACAGGGAACAAAGCATCCAATTACAGAGAAATTGCCCAAGTGTCTTGGAATCTTTGGGTGAATATAATTACAAGAGTCAGCCAGTAATATGATTAAAACCTGAGCTAGAAGGCCATATGACTATGCTTTAGATCCTGATCACTCTATCTCCAGATTAGCAGTAAGCAGTGCATTTGTAACAAGGTCATTTTCCACAGCAGTGTGAATCTGACATGGAAAATTGCTGCCATGCAACAAAACCACATTTTCTTACTGAAAGAATGTTTCATTTATACGAGGTCTGTCACCACATGAAATACTGAGATACTACTGTTTCCATTTCAGAGACTTTCAACATGCAGTGAGACAAATTTTCTTATTTATTACCAACTCAAATATTGAACTTGGAGTAACAAATAATTGTTATACACATTTTGGAATAAATGAAGCTCAAGATGCTTTAAGTAAGTCTTAAGGGTGAAACTATTTTTACCCTTTCATTATCCTGAAGTTGCTCTGCAACAACAACACACCAGTAAGACTGCAGAGAGCATTTTTGTCTTCCACAGCATACCCTAATCCTCACTCAAAGGGATTCATAAAGTTTGAGAAACTTTTAGCATAGCAACAGCTAACTTTACTAAACTATCTTAAGGTTAGAGAATACTCCCTTCAGTTACAGGGAACGGAGCTGCCCTGGATCTACGTGTGCCAAGCATAGAACACCTGCTCTGAGAAGGTATAAAAAACCCTGCCATTACTCTTTTCTCATTTTCTTTTTTTAAAGCATCTTACTTTTCCTGAAGCATGTTGACACCAATTGATCTAGAGAGTCATTTCCTGACCACTTCTTTTCTACCAAGCTTATAGTATTCTGGCATCCCAGCTGGGCAAACGGAGAAGCACACCTGCTCATGGTGCCAGCTGGCCTTGGTCTTTCTCCTTTCACCACCCCTGGTTACCGTTACACTGAGCAGAGCTAGACTATTGGCTATAATTTATGCTGTGTAAAATTTGTCTGAAGCTACCGGTGAGAAAAAGCTCCGACCCAACTGTCCAACTAGACAGTTGCTCATAATCAGTATGTCTCAATTCAGCTACTTCTTTGACTACAATATCCATGTATTTGAAGAGGAGTGAATAACCATAATGGAGCATCCCTTGAACTCCATTCCATATGGCTACTCCCACCGTGCCAGATGGCCTAGCTACTCATTTTCAGTTTTTCCCCTGAGTTGCTGTTTACTGTCTCCAGTTAAAATGACAGTGGCTAGATAGTAAAGACAACGGCTGCCCATTGCTGTAGCCCTCGCTGCTTACTCTAAAGGCTGGAGGAGATTGCTCATACACTGCAGCCTTCCCGTTTGCTGCTGCTCCTGCTTCCCGCTCCTCTGCATTCCAGCGGCTTTCTTAGCTCATCGCAGCAGCTGAGGTCAGGGAAGGAGGAGGAGGAGACCCCTCAGAGGAGCAAGGGACTTGCTTACAGCAGGAAGAGAACAAAGCCAGGCAGAAGTGATAAGAGAAAACATCTGCCTTTCCCTAGCGAGGTGAAGTTTTGTGCAGCTTCCCCCCACCCCCGTCAAACACAACTACAGGTTGATGGATCAAAAAGACAGACCTAAAGGAAATAACCTGTGCTACAAGAGAACAGAAACAGGCAGATTTATTTCCCCAACATTTTATTTCAGCTCTGCTGGATAAATACATATTTCAGAGCTTCCCAGGTTCGTTATCTCTGCAGTACCATTACCGAGAGCAGCTGACTTGGCTCCTTCCCTGTTCTGGCTGACTCTTCACAACTTTTTGGGGACATCTATAGTTTAACTTTTGTGAGATTAGGTTCATGTACTAGCTCCTGTGAAAGTCCAAAGGTAACTTGAAAACAGGTAAAGAATAGTTAAAACTCAAGTATTATGTTGCCCTCTTCTCTGAATTTACTTGTGGGATCAAAGCTTTGGAAGGTTCCCTCTAACACAACAGTCAATGAAATACAGGCTTAACATTTCTGCAATATAGGAAATTCCTATGCCAATAATCAAAACATTTTCCTAAAGTTGCTTGGCCCAACTGCATTAGTCTTCTGAAAGTACTAAGATTTCAAACATTTCTGTACCACCAGCTTGATGGTATAATAAAAAGATGCTGTTCAACTAGCTTTGATCACATGTTTCTACTAGACTATGGAAACCACCAGCTCAGTCTCAAACAAGAAAGTATGTGCTAACATTCCCTTACACTAGTAATTGATGCCCTATTTTCTCTGGAAAAGATGAATACCTGAACATATGGTAAGAACAAAATCTGTGTTCCTTTTAAAACTACTGACCACTTCCAAACCTTTCTACTGTACTTTTCCCAAAGACATTGACTCTGGTGACAAACACTACTCCTCATGCACTGGTCCTAAAATGCAGGAAAGTGCATGCGTGCACATGTGTATGTACTCAAGTGTGTCTGTCTGCCCCCATCTGTGCTCCTCTTAAATCATTATTTTCACTTCATTTACTTTGTACTCAAAACTACACTGAAGTCATAGGATGTGAAAGTATTTCCTCTGCAAGTTACTGTTAACAAGATCTTTGAGTATCTCATACTGAAGTGTAAAATATTCTTCATTCAACAGCCCTAAGCTTGTTTCACTGCATTATTTGATGTTGCTCAAAAACCTTTTAGAAGAGCAACAAGTTATTTCAGACTCAAGCCATGAAACATCAGCTGATGACATCACTCAGGGGTATATAGAAAAATTCTGTTGTTGTGCAACCGCATAAATGATCTTAAAAATTAGTAAGACTTTCATACGAATTGCAGACATAGCAGCTGAAGGAAGAGCAGCCAAGCTACAGCACAGATTTTTAATAGTCCTCCTTTCAGACAGAGGCTTAATCTTGACAGTCAGCTAAGATTTCTGTTGTGTTTTCGAGCAGCAGACAGAGCCTGTCACTCACCATTAGAGACATGTCAACAGCAGAGATGATGTTTCTCTCCGTAAAGAGAAAACTCAGAGGCCTTATCTTCAAACCTGCTGCACACCTACCTACTCCGAGCAAACCAGTAACAATAAACCTTCCTCCTCCAGGAAGGCACACCATGCAGTAATCCCAAGCTTAAAAAGAGCAGACATTGGAAAAAACAGCCAAAGTCACCCTCCACCAATGCAGCTGCCTGCGCTCAAGTCACAAAGCTCCAATATACCAACTGGGTTACGACGATATTGTGCTAAATATGTACCCAACAGCAAATGTCAAGCTGGTTGGTCTGCCTAAAGGCAGTATGTTTACTGTCAAAACACTCCAACAACTCAAGAGACTATTTTGGGAAGCAAATGCCTCTCTGTTCTTTCTGGCATATCGCTGCACATCATCACAGGCTTCATCTTGTGGCCACTTCCCATTTAATGACAAAATTTCACAATCCTTTCTTAAATACTCCCCGGGTTGAACGCTGTATTGAGCGCAGCAGTGCCTGCAGGGGCCTTTTCTGCCTCCATTCCTACTCACCACGTTACCGGTAGCATCCGTGGTCACTTTTTCTCTAATTATCTCCCAGTTTTTTTAACAACTGGGTTAAAAGTGTATATTTATATATAACAATATGTCTTAGTTAAAAGTGTAAATATATATGTATACACACACATGCAACTTGACTAAATAAGCTTGCTTTATATTTCTTTAAAAAGGTGTTTTTGGAACATACACATTCATCTAATGTGTACATTACAAACTCATGTTTGTAATAGCAGTATCACAATAACTGAGTCAGAAGTACAGAAATAAAAGAGAAATGCAGGAAAATTGATACTAAGCATCAAATAATGATACTGCTATTACAAACCTGAGTTTTGAGCTCTGTGTTTTGATCAGCCTTGATCACCAATGGCCACTTCAGTTCTACAAACTGGTCAATAAATAAGAGAGGAAAAAAAAAAAAATATATATATATATATGGTATTTACTGTTTTATTCCACACAGAAACCTGAAGAAATAACTCAATGTATTCACAGAATAACTCCTTTTCTACATTTCATACATTCTACATTTTCTACAGCTGCATATTTATCAGTAAATCGTTAAAAATGCCAACTATAACAACTCTGCAAAATAAGTTCAACTAAGCTTAGTCATACAAACTGTTTCAACTTGCTCATACCCAAACAAGACTTCTTTTTCTTGCTTTAGCAACAGTGCCTTCCTCTTGGCCTCTCCCCTCTATGCCAGCTACAAAAAACATATAATAATTTCTACTCGGGTCCCTGTCACATGCTCGGTCTTGCTCAAGGCAAGACATTATTTAGCATTTTATAGATTTGAACTGATCATCTGTAACACTTGACTTGCACTGCACAATTCCAGTATTCTTAGTAATATTAGACCCATGGAGGTAGATTAAGATTCTGAAATGACTGATATCACATAAATTGTTAGCAATTACATCAGCAATCATCATTTAAAATGAAAGCTCTACCTTCATTATCAGTGTCTGGTATAAAAGAGCTGAAAAAAGTTTAATAAAGCAGAGAATGGATTCATACGTATGGGTAACAGGAATTTAATTTTAAAATTTCTTCCTCAAACAGAAAATATAGCATTGTATGCAATGCAATATGCTCAGTTTAACTTGAATAAGATACTGACATGAAACAGGAAGAACACAGAGGTGAGATGCTCAAATAAAAGATGGCAATCCTGCCTGGCACAGTAAAACTGAACCTTGGTCTCCAGGATGCTCTGGCTCAGGTGGATATTCTCTACTTCAGCATGACACCGTTCATCTGTCCCAAAGGTTCTGTGTGGAGTGTTCAAAGCACCACTGACTGCTGCTTAGAGTTCAACAAGCGTATTACTAGTAATACTCTAGCATCTAGCTTGCTCGTATCCACATTCAGACTTTCCTTTCTTTTTTTTTTTTTTTTTTTTTTTAATCTTTAAGGGCACCTCTTCAGTTTAGGCTAAAGCTTAACTACAAGTGCATGAACAGATGAAAGCAAGTTCCAAAATTCTTATGATTGGAGATGTTAAAAAAAAATTAAAAAGTTTTTCATGACAATTGTAACAACTGTATACCATTTACATGCTGTGCTATGTTTTGCCTTGACTATTTATATTACTTGACTTGTTAATTAGTCCTTTTACGAGGAAACAGAAAGAGAAGACAGGCTTCATTTCCACATACAAAGACCTCCATACCCAAATGCAGATTAGGAATATTTTCTTAAATATGACCAGTTCAGGGAGGCAAGGGAATGAAAGCATTAACATATCTAGAAAAAAAAAAAAAAAAAACTTGAGTTTGAGGTTTCTGCTTGCTCTACAAAAGGGTCAATTAAGATGTCCATGTCAGAAGTAGAGTACTATTCAAGGATAGGTCTATAATCATTTTACCTGCATAGCCGCCATGCTGTTCAGGGTCAAGGTACCCCTGCCTAGGCCATTAGCACTGAGTAAGAAGTGCACAATTAGTAGGTAGCACCTCCATAAAAATCCCAGGATAGTGACACCCATATTAAGAAATATTTCATCTTTTCTGGCAGTACAAACAAAAACCCCAGTGCTTGGCTGAAGTCATGGCACTTGTATTGCATAGTTTCAGACAAAGTTAGAGCTTTCTGAATAATTTAATTCTAGCTAGATTTTGTGCCTCAGGAAAGGCTTTATATGATTTAGGTCGGTTCCTGACTCCTCCTCCATAAAGATGAGGCTCATACTTAATTCAAAGCACTCTCAGTCATGTCCTGTTCCCCTTTGGGATGACATCCTGACCGCCAAGTATCTGGATTCACAGTGGCCCTAGATTGCAAGGAAGAGCTGTGATCAGCCTCCAAATTGTACGTGGAAAATGGATACAAGCGTATTTCACACAGATACAAAACTGGGAGGTCTTCATTGAATTTGCACTATAATTGATTCTATAAAAGAGGAGATTAGTGTAGAAAAGGAGGGGAAAAGAGCAATCATTTATGTAAGGAATGACAACAGCATACATTAATTTGGAGTGAAAGGAGTCATCTTTTGTGATTATTTCAGCTACAGTTCAATTAAGTCATTAGCTTTCATTTCTTAGCAAGACCCATTTAAAAATCATCCAAATGACAACATCAAAATGAAGTAAGAATTATGTACTGCTAAATTATAAAACAATCTCCTTAATGCGGAAGAATCAATTCTGCAGGCAAGGTGAAATTTGTGCAAATGTGTATTTAACAAGAAGTAACCATTATTCAGTCTTCTTAATATTTCCTCAGGAGACCCAAAATGCATCTATCACCTATTTACTTAAATTTGTGTAATTAAGACTGCAGACAAACGACTCATGCTCACACTCCACAGCTCTCCAACACGCATAGATTGATATTACTTGCTCAGGTGCGAGAGATAATTTCCTGACTGGGATGAAGCTGAGGGCTCATCCATACAGACCCCAAGACCCTGTGCTGCTAACTCGCCACTCCACCAAACACCCCACTGCACATGGAACAGTGTTGGGAGCACTTCCATTAGTCACTGCTTTTAGAGCCGTAAATACTGCATTTTCACTGTCAAATACAGATTCTCCAACAATTTTTTCCCAGCTGTAACCTTCACTCAATGCTATCATCTTTAAAGGGTATGGTATAACGTACACCTTAACTATAAGTAACTACTTCCACTAAGAATTCAGGTGCAAAACATTCATTATATCCAACAAAGCTGTGTATAGGTGAGGTCACCTTTATCCATTCATAGTTCTAAGGAAAACAGCTGGAAATCCTTCCATCTTTCTGACATTACATGTGGTGCTACTACAGACACTTCCCCCTCTCCCCTCACCTTTCTAGGTCTTACCTACCGCTGCAAGAACTCCAGGTCGCTCATCTTGGCACAGGACCCATTTTGGCAATTTTGTTTCAGGTATTTCTTAAGCTGCCTTTATCATCATTTGAAACCTTATACCAATTTTCATCATACATCGATGTTTCATATTTCAAATAGATTGTGGTCAATTGTTAAGTTGTTCACTGTACTTGCACCCTAAAGAAATCCCCTACTCAAGGTGCAAGAGCTCCGTTTTACCCTTAAAGCAGGGAATAGAAACAACAAATGACCCCTGTGCTTTACTCACTACAGCACTCAACGCACAAGCTAAATTATAATATTAAGTACTGCAAAACTTTCTGCTACTATTTTAGATTTCGCAGATTGTACCCAATACTTCTGCATTGCATCAATAGGAAGCATAAACATAACAGAACTTTTGAGCCCCTAGGACTCCAAATTGCCTTTAACCAAGAACAGTAGACCAGGCATGCAACTACTGCCCATTTCTTTGCAAAATGCCAATTGTGCATTCAGGAAAATACTGACAACCTGCTTTTGTTTTGAACCGAATTGCACCTCCAGATATGAAATACTAACTGTGCAGCATATTACAGTAGCTTTCAATCTAGCTTGATACAAACACATCTTTTTTTTTTTTTTTAATATAAAAACAGGCACGTTAAGTGGTTCAGTTATTGTCAGAATTATTTCAGTTACTGATTATATGCAACGCATACTGCAGGGAGAAAGTTATGTTTCCTTGGCAACTATCAAATACATTGTTAATGTCCCTGAAGAAGGGCTGGTCAATAATGATTTGAGTTCTTTAAAGCTTATTTTTAAACCAACTTTTTGGTTAGTCTAATCCTACTTCTGGTTTGTCTATTTAATTGATTATTGTCAGGTAGCCTAACATCTTTATGACGGAAAGGTTTTAATCTATAGCTTAGCTGTCTTGAGAGATTTAGAGCGGCACATCTGAAGAGATTCAAGATGTCAATGAGAAATAAGAACTTGCAAAGAGCATAGCCAATATTTTATGACAGATGTCTAGAATCAAGCTGAATTAAGATGAACACTGACATTACATGAAGAGCACTAATTCCTGTGGTATGTGCTTCCCTCACAGGTAACTGCTACACTGGGAACATGAAATGCATATGCAGTTTTATTACAGAAATAAAGAGAATCATTACAAATACTAGAGAAAAATGATAAACAGAGCTTGAAATTCAACTGGCCCTCAACACCAAAGCACATTAGCTATAAGCTTTAAGCACCCTGAAGATCACTATAAGCTACATCCTTGGTTCCTCATTAAAAATTCCAACTTCCAAGTTCAACTTATCCTCCCAAAATTTGGTATGTCAACAGAGACAAGGTTAAAGCACGTTACTACTAATTTGCTAAAACATGTTACTAGGCAGCATCTAAAAGCTATTTGATTTGAAGGACAAAGTTCTCCCAGGTTTTAACATTGTGCAATTTGTTCCTGCTCTCAAAGTTGTTGCTTGAAACGAGGTATTTTAGACTCGAGTAACATTGGAGGACTGGCCTCTCACTTAACCCCTTCTGTTTTTTCCTAATCAGTCATACAGAGAATTACCACGCAGGCTTCAGAATTATGTTGCCAACTAATTCAAATGGAATCCTTGGAATGCACTTTGTGTTAGCTACCCAGGCTGACTATGGCAATGCAGAAAATCAATTTCCCATTAACAACTTTAAGCCAGGGAACAAGTTCTATTTCAAAAAATGTTATTTTTCTTTTATTGAATGTGTTACAAGAATACTTGAAGGCAGTTAAATTATATACATACACACATATATACACAGACAGATATATTCCATTCCCTCCATAATGGGGGGAGGAGGAGAAATGAAAGAGTAGGAGTATGGATTCCTGCTAACCTTTTCCATTGTTTCAGAAAACCATATTCAAATTACAGCTGGAATGCGACTGCCCTGTTTTTTTCATTTCCAATTTTCATTAAATTTTTATACAGATATATAAAAACTCATGAACAGTTCTTAAAATTATGGCTACTGGTGATGTGAGCTATTGGCCAAAGGGTTAATTAGATGTCTATTTTAAGTCTGAGTTCACCATCTATTCATCATTAAATACCTACCTAGAAGTGTAAAAATCATGTAGGAACACTGAAATATTATAATGGTCTGGCAAAATGAAAGATGAATAAGCTTTGTGAGGCAGCAAGTATTTACCTTGTGTGCTTTAAGAAGTTATCTTATACTAAACATTTGCACTAAGTATCAGTGATCTTCTGGTCACATAAATGAAAACAGAGCTCCAGCACCAGCAGAGACCAATTCATTCTGAAGAAGCACCCGAACTGATAAATTTGAGGATTCAAACCGCATCGAGACTAAGACTTCACATGTAATTCCATAAATCTTGGCCGGTGTTCAGCGTCTTCCCAAACTTGATCTTAATTTGCTGATCCAAGATGCTTCTGCCACCATCTATATTATAGTGGCCTTGAGCACTGCTGCCATCTCTGTTGATGTCTAGTCCTTCAGTTATGACTAATACACCTCAATTTGTGTCACACGTATCAGTTACCAGTTTCCTTTCTTCAGCATCTTTGCAAGGCTGTTAGCCAGATGAAGGTATGACCTTATTCCCTAACTTTTCTGCTGATTTACTTAAGAGTTTATTTTGCAAATTCTCACTAGGTAGTAAAGTGCATCTTAATCTACCTTGACACAAACTGGTTTTCTTTTCAACTGTAGTTCCACAGCTTTGTCACAGAAAACTGCATTCGTTACTATAACCACCTTCACACAAGGTCACAGACTGAAGGTGATGCTGCCTGCTATAATTTCAGCCTTTGGTAATACATAGACTGTACAGCAAACATTAAATTATTAAGATTTCTACAGACTAAATAATTACATTGGTTCTGGACAATGATTTGAATTGGAGAGAAGTATTTTTTTCTTAACAGAAGTTTTCAAGAGAGTATCAATAGTGAAAACTAGGGCACTTCAGAGGTGCTCTGATTTCAGAACGCAGCTTAAGATCTCACTTTTGTCATGACATACTAACAGAAAAACACCTTCACTCCCACCACAGTAAGCTTCAGTGCTTGCTAAAAAACAAAATACCCTGTGGGAGGTAACACAAAGTTAGACAAGGAAAAAAGCACCAGGAGACTACGCTGACAACGCTTACCTGCGGCGTGTGCATTACAGCGAGCGTCGGGCGAAGGACACCTTTTGCCAGGGACCCCCACATTTCCTATCGACAGCAGCAGCCACAGCAGAACAGACACATGAACCAGTATTTTAAGCCTTGGCTATAACAACACAAAAATTTATAAGGGAGTTCCTGCAATGTAGATCTATTTACTTTGGTAGTACCAAATATTCAAATCCCACACACCTGCTCCTATGAGCCTCCTGACTACTACTGTGCAAGTTGCTCTTTTGGTAAAGCCTAAGGACTCAGCCAAGTTCATAAGTATTAACAATATATTACTGTTCCTCCCTTTCAAGCCCCCCCCCCCTTTTTTTTTTTTTTTTTTTTTTTTAAAATCACCCAAAACATTTTCAGACTATGCTAGTATTAAATTCAATAGTTATGTTACTCTACATCTTTCCTTTGGTTCTTAAGTGGTGCCACTTGATTCCACATTTTAATAGAGCAATATTAAAAGGAATAAGAGTGAGAAATTTCCTGTAAAAAGAATGTTTCCTGATGAAGCAGTAAATGCTCACAAAATAAAGGCATGAAGTCTTTCAACAAGAGAAAAGAAGAAAAAAACCTCAAGCAAATAGACTCATGTAAGATCTCTCTCATGTTTCTAAAGATGCATCCATCATCGAAGGACACTTAACTGTTAACAAGGAAACACTCTTCTTTAAAGAGTCATTCCAAGTTTAATAGGTTAAGAGTCATCTATGATAACCAATACCACCAGAGGGCAGTCCCGTTATTTTCTTCCAAATAGGTATTTTTCCTCCTAACTCAAGCTTTGTTGTAGAAGAACCTCTGCCAGAAAATAGTTTATGGGAAAAGAAAGCCAATTGGTTTTATAAGCTGTAAAGGTTAAAACTCTTCTGTGAAATATTCCCCCAGGAAACCTTGGAAACAATCTTTTTCTCCAAAATTTTATGACAGTTGGCACATCAAGAAAACATATGTATTTTTTGTATTGCCTAAATAAAAATGAATTAGATCTGACTTATTAACACTGATTCTCTAGAGACAGAGTTTCCTGAAATTTTATCTAACTCCTATTATACATTAGCTATATCTGCTTTTCCATGAGAAATATTTATCCTAAACATCTGTCTCAAAAACGCAGTTAAATGATTTAGAAACTACACTTCAAAAAAATATTACCTTACTTGGAAAGTATTTTTCACTAGAGAACGAGTAACTGAAGCTTTTATGGCTACAGAAATAAAAAGCTAGTGGTAAGCTCTGATAAAACTTCTACCCATAATTATCTGATTCATAAACCAGAGAAGTTCAGTTATTTATATTCTGAAACAGATTTAGAGTTTTATTTTCCACACACTTTTAGAAAAACATATGGAAAAAAAAGCGTATGGTTTAAAGGCAAGGAAGAGACTAAACTGTAATCTGGTAACAGAAGGGTAAATTCATTGTTGACAAAATACAAAAAGAAGATTATGAAAATAAACCACCACAGATATGTACAAACATTACCCTAGTAAAAATATGTATAGTCTAAACCTAACTTTTAGATTCAGAGAGAAAGAATAATTAGGCATAACCAGGACAAAATACCATCAGTCAGATACCAGTTTTGAAAATGGATGGATTGAATATTAATCGGATTAATCAGTAAAGAATCCAGAATAGCCAAAGGTTTCTATTTACACACCCAATCTCCTTCATCGAGGCAGAAAATGAAGATCAGCCACGGAGAGGCAGAATTCCCCCACTGGAAGAAGTCAGGTTATGGTGTCTGCTTTTACTCACAGACTCGAGCAGAATTCAGACACTTGTGCACGTTGTTGGGCTGCACCTCCTGGACAGGGCTGGGTGCCCACGCAAGGGTTGCTCTTCCCTGCAGCCAACTCAGCTCCCTGCCCTGCACAGACCAGACCTGCAAGAAGCCTCAAATAAAAAGACACTTAGGCCAAGCCAGCACTTGCAACTCTGTCAGCATTTGGAGACACGACAGCAGAATTCTGTGCACATAAAGGCAGTGTGGCTTAAAATATACAGCAAACAGCACTTGGAATATCATGAATAGCTCCAAAAATAAAAAGTTTAGGCAGCCATGCTATTTGTGTTACTCATACAGATTGTCCCACTTTCTCACTATTTTATGTAATGACCTCAATACAATCTTCTCACTCCTGTGTTTCGAGTACTTCTCTTCAGGGAAGTTTACTCAATAACTCACTCATATAGTGCCAACAGATGGGTAATCTTTCATTGGTCATAATACATTTTGATAGAAATATGATCAAGCCAGCTCCCTCGGAAGACAAGTTTTGTTTTGCATTAGGTAGTGCTCCCAGCCAGCCAAGGCATCAAGCACAGCTACCTTCCCCCTTGCTTTCCATCAGCACCCTAAAGAATAAGAACTCCAGGTATTTTATTAGAAATGAATTAGAAACAAAAGAAAAATGAACTAGAACAAGGAAATTCAAAAATGCGGAGATGCTTCCGATAACTCCACGTTGGAAGTCAATGCACAGGTGTCAAAGCTTCCTCCCTGTGTGCATGGGCAGTTTGCACTCACACTGAACACTGAACTCACACTACAGGCTTTCATCCTTTCTAAAGGACAGTAATTCTTTAAAAGACTGCAGGGTACCTGCGGACAGGCCTGGCAGCTCTACCATCTGCCAGATACGTTAAAGTCCAATATTGATGAACTACTTCAACTGCCCAAGACAAAGACTGGTGCTCTCCGAGGACGAGCACTGTCCGAACTACAGGCCATGAGCCCTCTCCAAACAGCTACCTTCCTACGCCGCTTTTAGGTATTCCTTACTTCTCCTGAAGAATTTCCTTCCCTCTAAATGTGTGCAGCGATCAAGAATTAAACTAAAGTCAACGTTATTTTGCCACAGTTCCTCCACTTTCTTTAGGAGAGAGAAAAACAACCACAGAGGCAGGCATCATAGTGGAAGCCATGTGCAATGCCCTGATAACTTTGCATTTTGGCAGCCAGCAGAACTTTCTGCACAGCTTAATGTTAAATAGGATTAATAATGTATGAGATTGTCATTTGATGGTATAGGAGAGAGATTAAGCTAAGTGAAAAAAGACGACAAGAACCAACTTCGCAGCCTCCAAAGTTAAGGGCATGTTGACTTGCCCACAAGTTAAGCTGGCAAACATATTTATGACTGCAGGCTAACCCAAAATTCTCATTCGTTAGTTCAAAAATTCTATGAAAAATATTAGGCTCTGCTGCTTCTACAGTCCAGGTCATAAAAAGCCCAGAAGAATGAACAGAACTTCAGGAAAAACCTGCCTGTTTCTCCACTAAAAAGGAAGGGGGTACCAAGTATTTTGAGGCCGACTGCCTGGAGGAGTCAAGCTCGGATTTCACTTTCTGACATACTGGCATGGCACGAACGACCACGCTATGAAACGGCACCAGAACCGCAGGGCATAAACAGTAAATAAATTAATACAGTAGTGACCCAGAACAATTAACACTCTAGTAAGTGTCATCAGTTAAATCCGTTTGCTTAGGAAAATGGGAGGGTAGTAAAGAGGCCAATAATTTATTGCGAAGAGTAGCAGAGGAAATAGAAAACTGACATTTTGAAGCAGGAAATATCAACTAAGCAACAAAGAACCCCTCAACTTAAGAGCTCTGCAATACAAAACATGCCATCCTTAAATAAGGTCAACATTTGCGGTCTGGTAAATACTAGTGGGGAAAGTCAAAATATCCAATAAAATTCTTTCAGGAAAAAAAGCAAAACTCTTTCAGAAAAAAGGTATTTTCTACCAGAACACTTCACCATACACAGATGCAACTCTAATTGTAGCACAAGCCAAGGCAGAGAGAGTTTTTCCATCTTCATCTCCTATAGATCATTTCTGTATTTTTATATTAAATGGCTAATATTTCTCTAAAAACATGCAAGACCCCCAATCCCATAGAACTTGCCTCACACTGAAGACAAATCTGTCAGTTCCGAGCAGAAGATGGAGAGACTCTGTAGTCTGCTTGAAGCACAGTCTTCACATTTAAAATTGTAAAATTTAGTTATACAGTTACTTAGACTGTACAACTTAGGCTCAAGACTATCCTACCTTCTTCAGGTTATAATACTCTTTCACAGAAGTTATATCAGCCTCCTCATTTTTCCTCCATTATGTAAGTCCTACTTTTCAGTACATCTTGACTGAAACTTTTCGAAAAGGTGAGGGCTGTGACATACCACTGTATAAAGCCTGACTGGGTACAAAAATTCAGCATCTGCTTTTTTATTTCTTCGGCAATGAGGCACAATAATACAAATCATAATATGCCTGAGAAGAATATTAATTCATTAATCTACTGCATAACAATGTTAATGTTTTAAGATGCTCATGTTTTTATATATACACACATAAAACAACTTCACCAATTGCAATTTCTGGAAATACCTGGTGGAAGACCCAAAGTATTAATAACAAAGAGATCGTTTAGTTTTAATATAAGCAACATGCACAACTCCCACTCCACAATCTAATTCAGTTCTGCCGTGCTCAGCACCTTCCCTACCACAACGTGTAAGGCTGCTTTACAGCTATATCATCCTGACAAGAATTTCTTTAATTTAAAAAAATAAAATAATCACTTCTCTGCCATTAAGGAAAATGGCTAACAATCATCATTTTTGCAAGTGGAAATCACTTGCTCTTTGTTTTGACCATTTTAAATCCCTAAGATGGATAAAACTTCCTTCTGGAAGGAATAATTTCACATTCCTTTATAAATTTGCTGTAGAAAAGCAAGTTCAGTATAATTTTATGAAGTGCAAGGAATTTATGTAATCAGATTTTGCTGACAGTCATGCCAGCTAGTACAGCAAGAGGCGACGGGAGGAAAAAAAAAAAAAAAAAAAAAAAAAATACTCCTCTGCTTTTTACCTTGACCAAATGGCACTTTTCAAGAGTGCTTAAACAGCCACTTGATCAGGGTCCCAGGAGCATCCCAGTACATTATGGATAATAGTTGAAAGTGGAAATAGCAATTCCAGCTTCCCTATGTATGTGTAACAGCTACTTTAAATGCAAATTTTCTTATGACAAATGCTTCCAAATTAAACTATTCAACTTTGGACAAGAAAAGCTATCCATACTCTTATGCCAAGTATTTTAGCACTTCCTCATCACAGCTACCAGAATGATTATGCAGTGTTACAGCTCCAGGGATCGAGAGAAACAGAGGGATTAAAAATGTCTTACATAAAGAAACTTGAAAACTTGGCAGAAAAATCTAGAGCTTAATCCAAGCTGGAATGCTCTGCTCTTCATTATAAATAGAAATATATCAGTCATCTAAATTATTTGAATGTTTATTCACAAAATACCTTATCAGTTTTTGTTATTTTTTTCTTCTTCCTAAGTCTTCAGTTAGCTAATTTTGAGTTTACAGCTTAAGGCCTAATTATTTTTCAGAGTTATGGTAGTTCATCAGAACACGAGTATTTGGATGCCATCCTCAGTCCCATCCCCAAGTAAAGTTTAAGCTCTAACTATTCCAACGGTTTTTGTTTGCTTCCTTAGGGAATATATATGTGTGTAGTCAGGATGATGCATTGAGTTTTCCTTATGCAATGCCTACTTATTCCCTGAAAAATATTTAGGTTATTCTGCTCTTCATTCTTTTTGATCCTTCAATCAGTAATACTGGATTGTAATATCAATTTATAGGGCTATAATCAAAAGGACACTAGGGATATAACTGTGATTTTACTGCAGACCAGCTGAGAGAAGCCCCTTTGTGGAGAGCGCCATTCCCTCAGCTAGTGTTAACTGGACCTACACAGGGTGCTGCCCCACTCCTGCCACTCAAGCTCTAGTATGTGCACAGAAAGGCTGCAGCAAAAAGAATCTAAACGCCTTGCTGAAGGTTAAAGCTGGAAATAAAACCCAAGTGTCCCCTTACACCCTTCTGGCTGTTAACTATGAGTGGCAGCATTCTGCCTATCTGCCCAGCAAGCAACAGCCTTCCACTATAAATTCTTACTTTGCGTGAATTCAACTACGTAAGTGTGAAAACTTGCCGCGTTCCTCAATGCTATCAACTTAATACTGCATGCGACAAGGCAGAAAGCTGCTCTCTTGCACATCGTGTCACTCCTCACCTGCGTGGCGCGACTGCTACCTGCCTTGCCAAAACTGCCAGCCCTCCGGAGGAAACGGGATTTAATTAGCTTGGGTTACACTCCACAAAGCACAGAACTGGAAAGCAAACGAAGCCGGCAAACCAAGATTGAAACTGCAGCCACAATATTATAGATAAATGAAAAGAACACTCAGCAGTATGTTAATTTTTTTCCCCCCTCCATTTTTCATTGGGGATTTCACCAAACCCGTTCTTGAAATAGTTGACTTTGTAAAAGAAAAGCTCTGAAGTTTAGTGTTTCCCTAAGAAAGCCTTTGTATTCAGACAGATACAGCTAAGCAACCACATGAGAAATACAGCTCAAACCTTCCTGCTGCCCTGCCCACGCCCAAACACTGTTTAAGCAGTAAAGCAGGTGGGGTGACAGGACATAATAAAATACTTACATATTAGAAACTGCAGCCAGTTTGTCCACAACTCCTATTCAGATAAAGACAAGAAAGGCATCATGAACATGCTGGACTCTGAATAATGATTTCTTTTTTCCTATTCATCCAATTCCAACGTGCATTGCTCTCCTATTAAACACAGCACCAGTGATGTATTTACACTATAATATAATTCAGACCAGGAAGGCATTTTTGAAGCAGCCCTCCTAACTGTCTGCATTAACTGCACTTCATTCTGTGAAGCCATCTCAAGAAGGGGGAAAACTAAATTAAGACAACTTTCAGCTGAAAGTTCTCAGTCAATTTTTCTATTTGCGCTTCTACACAAGTTGTGATTTAAGTATCTGACACCCTGTGTTGCATTTGGAAAGGATAAGACAGTGTCTGGTCTGAGGGCTGGTTTCTTTTAAAATTCGTAGACTTTTCTGAAGCACTAGCAGCTTCTTCCTTTCAACACACTCAATCCACCACAGTAGAAAGTTTAATGCATAAAAAGTTGCATTAAACATTTATTTAAAAATGAAACCTTTAACAAAGCTCATTGCTAATTTTACTTTCTGTAAGAGAAAGACCTACACATGATTTTAAGGACAGAGTTATTGCCTTACGTATATTTAAATAAAAAAGTGCCAAAGCACTGTTCACCACATGTAATGAAACCCATTTTACCAGGATACAGGTAGAATGGCATCATTGAAGGAAGGAACAAACTGTGGCACAAATGCAGAAGCCTTCAACTCTAAGTCGCAAGTATTCTTTGACTGTAAAAGGCTTTCATATACAAGGCACACTTAAGCTCTATTTAGTGTATGTGAAAGCTCCTATTAAGATACAGATATGGTAATGTGCCACACACTGATGCTAAGCATTTGTCCTGGTACTAGTGTGGCAGACCAGGCAGCCAAATTTGATCATGCGCTGACATTGCCTTTAGAGTTTTTTCCACAAAAAAAGTTTCTATGCCCAGAAATACTTGGAAATCAAGTGAACACTTAAAATCTCAAAAAAAACCAAAACAAAACAAAAAAACCCTTAAGCTGAAAGATAAACCAGTTTTAAGTGTCATTTGGAAGGCTATAAGGATCATGGGTTCCAGCCTGGATAAACGTCTGCCTTGCAATATTCAAATGCTCTGCATGAAGGCTGCAGGCTCCTTGTAATGCAGTACTAATACTTAGTGGCAAGGTTATTAGTAGACATGAAGTGGCTTAAAATATTAATAGATTTAGTGTCCTTTCACATTCCCAAAACTGATTGATGTGATTTTAGTCACTTTATAGAAGAAAGCTATTCTGTGATGCAGGTAAGGGACTTAATCCTTCCTGTGCAAGGGATTGTAATTGGAATCCTCTTACTTCAGCCCTAAGCACTGGCTGCTGTTTTACTGAAAGTGGTTTTGTTGCATCCTTCACCACATATCACTCTCCTACTCTGTGGGTCAGCCAGTAGAGGGAAGCATCACATTCCCCAAACCAGTACAAGGTTACTCTAACTCACACTGCAAATTTAAACCTTTCATGGTTTCACTAGAGAAAAAAATATATATACATATATATATACACACACACACACACACTTTTTTGCCTAATGAAGCCTTTTAAAACCATTTCTCATTTANTATATACATATACACACACTTTTTGGCCTAATGAAGCCTTTTAAAACCATCTCTCATTTTCATGGGACAAAACAAATGCTGAAACTACTGAGAAATACTGCGGTTCTCTCAAAGAAATGTTTCATGTTGGGATCCTATGATCCCCAACATGAGGGATCATGAGGAGGAGCACGAGGAAGAAATTATTCATTGCTTTTCAGTCTTCATCTTAAACTTAGAATTTGGAAACACAATTCTGTTTAGAAATCACTTGCAGGTAACAATGAGTGGCATCTCATGACACCCATGCTTTCTAAAGCAATACCTGACCTTACACATTCCCTGGACTACCATAATGCTGCTTTTCTAGGATTTGTAAAAATCCCAGCACTTGGATTTTTCTTTATTATTGTCTTTTTCATGAGGTCAAATCTTTTAGTGAAGTTTCCCATACACTAATTGGCTTGACAGTAAATCCAAGAGGTTTGATGCAAGTCTGTGCCTCAACAACAAATTAGTAATAATTACTTATCACATGAAGTTGAACAATTCCAAACCACCCACCATTTCATACATCAGATTTAACATCAACCTGAAATTCTTATCAGGCAATCAACACACATAACAGAAAAATACTGTGAGCAAAGATTACCACATGCCAGGTCTCAGCTCATTCCAGCTTACTTAACAGATTGGTAGGAAATTTAAACACACACACTGCATTATTTTTATGCTAAGGGAGGCATGACTGCTTAAGTCTTGTTTTCATTATCATGAAAAGTGAAAACAAACACACACCAGACTACTGTATTTTCATAGCAAGGCCTGCTGAAATGTTGAACCAACTGTTCAACAGCAATAAGATCTTAATATATTTCTCAGCTGCTAGTTCTGCTGGTATTGGATCAGGAATATTCATTCTCACTTCTTGTTCTCTGCCTTAGTTTACCACCAGAACCTGCGGGGAATTGGAAGGTGAAGTCCTGCCGGGTTGTGTGCTGAACTCTGCGAGGCATTTGCCTCCTCCTGCTTCAGTTCGGAGTTGGAGCAAGCCAAGTGCCCTGAGCAGACTTCCTCTCTGCTTTGCTCTTCTTGATTCCAAATGTAATAAGAATGCTAGCAAGAAACTGCTAGGTCTTTAAGAAAACATAATAAGCTTAAACATTACAGAAGAATTGTGCAGAGGATGTGCAATTCCACTTAAAACTTTGTGAAGGTTTTATCACAGGTTGATTCAAAAGCAAGTGACTGGTGTTTTAACAACATCTTTCCCAAGACGCTGTTAGAGATTCCACAAGAGAAAGTCACTAGATTAAGCAATAGAATTAGAAAGGGGCAAGGAAAGCAGATTAACAGCTGAGCAAATGTTGGTGTTCAGAGGTTCTTATCATTTAGTTTGAGAAACAAGGCATTTCGTAGCAACTTTGTGCCTTAGTCTGAGTGAAGAAGCATTCCAATAGTGAACACCATCATGTCAAAAAAACTGTCAGACTCTAAAAGAGAGCAACACAATTCTAGGAGAAATCAAATGGAGGACAATGCCTTGAAACCCGTCCCCCCACAAACCTCAGATTTTCCTAAAGCTTTCATTTCTCCGAAGTGACTAATATTTGGCACATAATATAGAGTACTAAAATTCTGAGGGTGATGGTACATGGATTTCTGTATTAAAAGACATCTTCTAACCCAATGCAACCCTAATTTTTTGTTTTGCATTCACTTTAGCGATTAAGGTCTCTGTTCTTTGCAACTTGTTTGGGAACGGTGGGCTAAGCTGCCCTAGCTTGAATAACAGCCTTTCTTCTCTGCAACCTGCTATCTTGCTAATTTGATTCGCCTTTTTCATCAAATAGAAAAGGTTTGCATAAACTTCCATATATGACAAAAAGAAAGCCTAAGAGTTTATACTCTCCCTTTTCAGTGCCTGAAAAGCTAAAAAAGAGACAGAATTTACTAATTTCCAATTTTCACAAGTTTATTGCTAATTAGCGTCACATATCACAAACCGGTGACCATTTCTTTATTATTCTAACAGACAGCCTACAAATAGCATGTTTAGGATGATACTGCCAGTAACCCACTGAAAACATTCAGTGATAAGTCCCAGATAAAATGAATGGCCATCACAACCCACAATTCAGTAACAAGCCCAAAGGGGACTCGCTTTTGTACTTTAAGGGCAGGTATTTTCTGCTAAGAAAGTCCAGTCCAGCCAGAATTGTTTTTAACATACATGGAAGCTTAAATGGTCATTATTTGCTTTATAAACTTTTTTGAGGTTTAGAAATGCCCTGTCCCAGTAATCTCTTCCCAGTTTTTGCTAACAATCCACAGCCTTTTGTTCACTTAAAACAGACAGAAACCATAATTAGGCTTCCAGTAATAAAATCCTAGGCTTCAATATGAAGTATTAATTAGTAGTTCATAAAATTGTACTACTGAGTCAATTTCATTAGGAAACTCTCTTTAAAAGAGCTTAAAAAGGGCAGTAAATCAAAGAAAGTACCGTCTCAAAGGGCGATTTAGTCCTTCCCAGTTCTTTTCTCTAGAGTTAAAGTTACTACACTGCCCTCCATGTGTATTGGTGTATTTAAGATTTCTCGGCTGCAGTGCTCAGTCTCAAATACTTAGTTCAGTGTGGCTAAGCATTAACCTTTTAGGTCCATAAAACAAGCACACTTATTTTCAGACATTTTTTAATGAGTTAGATAAGGGCATTTTTCCTCATTATAATATTGTCTTGGAAAGTTTCTACAGATTTGATTTAGCGCAAGAGAAATTGCTTCTATTCTCAAAGGAAAAAAGGGTGGATGAGGGATGTTCCCCATTCATTCATTCCTACTAGTATATGAAACGTGCCTGAGGATGCTCTACCCCTAGCAATTACATTTGATTTATCCATCAGTTGACTAAGATTACAAAAAACACTCCTACTTCTTCCACTGTTCCTCACCAAACTTCCAAAACAGCAAGCTGAAGATACTGCCATTTCTGATTATGCATCACTGTGGCTTGGTTCAGTGCTGCAATCAGCCCTTTGCACTGCAAGTTTCTCCCATTTCTGAAAAAAATATTGGATCCCTCACTGCCACAACCGGGGGTTTTCTTCCTGGCTTCCAGCCATAAGGAAATGTTAACTTGTCCTATTGGGCTATACTTACCTTTTCAAACCTAAGCTGTTTTACATGTGAAATAATTATTTACTTTTTTTCCCCTGAATCCCAGTTAGCTTCCACCTGAAGTTGCCAAAACCAGTGTTAAGATCTTAAGTTTTCACTTTCCTTGCTAAAGTTAAAAAAATTCTGCATATATTAAAAAGCTGGTACATAATGCACCATTCATAAATGGAGAATATTTTGGCTACTTGAAGTTAGATATAAAGCTGTTTTACAAGAAATTTAAGCATATTTAATTGTGATTGCTTAATTTATTTGATTTATTCTAGGGATTATTCTGTTGAGCACCAAATTTACAATGTGCATTTCTATAAGGCCGAGAGGTCTATTCTGGAAGATTACAGCATCTGGGACAATGTTATTTTAGTGAAAAGTATCAAGGCATGATATATAAATATAGATCATGCAGTATACCTAATTACAGCTGGTTAGCTGATGAGTGAATGGAATCATATTTTCCTTTTTTTAAAAAAGATCTTGTTCATGTCATTAATGTAATTTCATCCTAACTACACATATGTAAGGACAAGTTTACATTTATTTGTTCAGTTAAATTATTTTATGAAAAAAATATTTTAAACTGAGTCAGCCAGCAAGTGCAACAACTTGTATTTAGAGTAGTCAATGGAGAAAGTAATCTTATTCCATGTGACTTCAAGCATCTGTGAAAATAGTGTCTACAAAACCTACTAATTACTACTCAAGACACACTGGAGGTACCTATGTTTCTACTCATCTTATTAAAAGAGGCAATGGAGAGTCAGCCTTGCTCGAGGTGAGAAAGAAGACACCACAGCCCAGCCTTGCTTTTCAGTGCACACGCTGACATTCTCACCTGCACAGCTTTCCCACAAGGAAGCAGATAAGATTTCTGGTCACCTCACTACAAATAAAGAATAAAAATTGTGCTGCATCCTTACAGTTCCATGTTTTTACCATCCAAACCAGTAAATATGCTGCCATTTAACATGCTATCAACCAAATCTTGGCAAGTCAACCCATGGAAATAAAATAAATAAAACACAGCAAATAAAACACGACAAAGAGCCAAGGTCAGATCTTCTGAGAAACCAATTTAAGAACCTTACTGAGGAATAACGATCATAGAAAATTAGATAGTGTCCAGAAATAATTTATATTGAGTGTCCAAGTCAACAAGAAGTATCTTTATGCTTTTCAGGCATAACAGCAAATATTTTCATTGCTAGGAACATAATCATTGTAAACTGGTCCAGTCAATATAGTTAAGGATCCATCTAATGTAACAGGTCTCATATTCAACTATTAACTTTCCTTATCGTTGTAGCCATGATTATCTGGGAATAGAAGTAAAAACAAGGCATATGCAAAAGTATTCTTACATAGTCTTATTAAATCAAAATGCACATGGTTTCTGTGCATGCATGCAGAGAAATACACACTCCTGTGAAAAGACAGAAGAAGGTGTTATAAGAGACTTCTCTTGAAGTTTAGCTTTCTTTGAGTTTAGTTTTTAAGTTCATAGTCGGTCAAATTTTCAGCACTAAATTTAAATGCATGCCTTTACTTCCTCATACAAAACAAAAACAAACAAACAAAAAAAACACACAAAAACCACTTCTTGAAATAATATTTTCATCATTCTGTTGCAGAATAACCATTCTTTCTTAGTTGGATATTGCCTACTTTCCACCAAAATACACAGCCAGGCTGTAGACTTGGCACTAATGATGTACCTGACAGTTAAACACAGAGTTGACCCATTTTCTACTCACACCGCATGGAATTCCTGCACTGCTAAACATATAACACAGGCAAGTTTTCACGACTTCATGTATTCAGTATTCATGTATTATATCCCATTATACCCCTGCCTTGTTTGTTGACCTCTGTTTTGGGACAAGCTATCTGCCTTGATCCAACATACCAACCTTTAGGACTGCTCTCCCAACAATTCTGCCTATCCTTCTTCCAATGTCTGCATTGCACTCAAGACATCAACCAATACAATGGGCTGTGTTGCAGTGGGTACCTACTGTAAGCTTGCAAACAAACTCTGCCTACTACATGGCCAGAAACTTGGTCTCTTACAGAAGCCAGCAGCTACATGATTAATTTTTTGTTGCAATGCTGGGAAAAAGTTGAAGAACCTATTTTGAATTAAGTATTTTCCCAAGCCACTTCACTCAGAATCTATTCCTGAACATGGAAGTCCCAAGTGGTGGAAAGGATGAGATATCTACGATGCCTCAAAATAAGCAGCTTACTCAGGGGTGCTAAAGACACCCTGTAAAGGTCTCCCATTCCAACATTATCAAGTTATCACAAGGCAACTAAAGTATGAAATTAAGTTATTTGAGATGCTACCATGCAAATTCTGTGAGAAGGTAGTGACAGAACATGGTCTTAGGTCACATTTGCATGTCTGTCTACCAAGTTATATTGGTAATTGTAAGCCTAACCTCTCCTTTCCAAACTGCAAGCAAGCAGGGACACCTCCCAGAATCCTCATTTGAGGACTTCAATGTTAGCAAGAGCCAGTCACGAGAAAACAGAGTTCTTGGATTATTAAGAAAAAAACAAATAGTTAAACATGAAAAGTCTGCTTCCAGGAGCAACATGAACACTAATTAAGAACAGATCATCTCATCATTACTTGTGACCTGTGCTATACTGTTTCCACTGCTTATTAGATGTTTCAGAAATCACTCCGACAGGAAATCCAAAGTTCATTTATCACTGAGCAATTACAGAACACCAACACAGGAAGATGATAGAATACGGTTGTAACTTATGCCATACCTGAACAATGTTACAACTTCTTTGCTAAAAATCATCCAAAATTCTGCAGAAGTCTTCTGAAGCAGAAGTCTTCAGATTTTGGGAGGAAGAACTTACTTTCTTCAAAAGTGCCATATGCTAAAGGAGGACTTGTACTTTCCTTTCCTCCCCCTCCACATTTTTTAAGACAGTACCTCATGGCAACTGAATTCTATGCAGATCTGTCATCACAACTCTATTTCATGAAGACATCTCAGAGGTCAGCTTTTCTAATGCCTTTGAAGTATGTTGAAGATATTTGCTTCTGAACTGAGTTAGGTCTGAACAATTGCAGCCAGAACTCGGCTAAATCAAGGCAAGTTCTGCAACTGTGTTCTCCAAAAACACAAGTCTGAAAAATCAGATTACATTACGTTAACCCACTTCAAAGCTACGTGCAAGGCGCTTGCTTTTTGGTGACAACTTTCCAGACTGTTGTTAAGTTTCTGGAAAGTTTCTTGCATAGCCCTTCTCCATTCATTCATGGAAAGAGGAAGAATTTCTTTTGTGGAAAAAGTCAAGAGGAGTTAAGACTTTCTCAGATACATGGAATCAAAGATGCAGGGCTCAAAGACAGATAAGAACCTGAAAAGGTCATTTAATGATCCTGGCCTAACCTATAAATCAGTAGAAGATCATGTTGATATCAAAATAACCTGAATTATTTACTTGATTCATTCATTTTGAATGTAAATGGTGCTGTCCCAGTTAAGCACACAGCATTCCAATATCTGATGATCTGGTTGTATTTACATGGTGCAAGTGTCCATTACAGCTTGAGCACTCATTTAACCCACTGAACTGACTCTTAATGAACATCTGAGAAGTAAGAACCTTAATGCTGAAAGGCTAAGGGAGAAGGAAGCATATATACAAGCTTCCTTCAAAAATATTTATTTAAAAAAAGAGAGAGAAAAAGAAGCATTTATTCAGTCTTAACATGAAAAGAATTAAAAATATTCTGAATAGTGGAAATAAAAGATGAAATATAGTAGTGTTTTACTATATGGACAATACAATGTGCAAGCCTTTTTTTTTTTTTTGTTTTTGCATATTTCAATGTTAGAGTTTGTTTGTTTTAAATACCATTCAGCCTTCAAAATCTCTCTTAGAAGCTGTGTTTTTTTCCTGTCTCCACATCAAATTAGTTATTTAAGAATTCCACAAGCCAACAGGTCCCGTACAGCTTCCTTTAATAGCTTTTTTGGAATGTTTGTAATGAGCCAGACTAGTCTGTGTTTCAAGAATTGAAACACTAAGAGGGACATCATTATCTGCATTCTCTCAGACTAACTGGCATATTAGTCATCACTCAGTGAGTAAAGGACACACTGCCTTCTCCCTTTCACTCGCTGCTCCTTTCTAACGAGATGCAGAGCTCACAACGCAAAGCACTTATTGTTAATCATTGCTCCACTGATGCTGCCAAATGAAAGCTAAAAAAAGTTAATGTCTTTCACTTTAGAGATGAAAAAAATTGGATTAGAGAACTCAAATTGCTACTGAAATCACACAAAAGGTTTCTTACCACATCCACACAGCACGCACACAGCACTGCAAGCCAAGGATACTCAACCTCTTCTATTGCTACCTACAATATTTCCAGTGGAGTTAGAGGCCATACCTCCAAACATATGACTGGATTGCAGACTTTTGGCCTTTTAAATAAGCCTTTTATAAATTTATGTGGTCTGCCAATAAAAACAATTGCTTTAGAGGAAACTATTTTTACTAAAGAGTAATTTTAATGCTTTAAATAAGTTTATGCCAAGAATACCCTGTGCCACATGCTTTAGGCGTCCCTGCTTGAGCAGGGGAGTTGGACTGGATGATCTCTAGAGGTCCCTTCCAACCTTAACCACTCTGATTCTGTGAATACGTAGACAAATGGAAAATTACTACTTTGTTATTTTACATGTTTTCCAACACATTGTGGCTAATCCTACCACAGACATGGAACAGGACTTACGCCTTTGCTCACAGGCATCATTGCCCAAATACATTAAGTACAGCAATACTCATATTTCTATAAAGCCCCTATACAGGCACTGACCACTGGTGAGTTATTCTTAAGAAAAAAAGAGGACTTGGGTCATTCTAGCAACTGAAAAGGATCTGCTTGCTCATAACCTCCCCCCCTACCCCCTCTGTCCAAATGTGCAAAACATGACATTCTCCAGAGCTAACAAATTAATGCTTAATTTTGCATACTGCCATGATACAGTGTTCTGTCAAAAAAAGAAGTGTGACAGAAAAGGCTCTTTCCTTTTTTTTTTTTTTTTTTCTTCTTTCTCCTCCAAACTGTGTGGTCACATTGTTCATAATGGAAGTGGAAGCTTGTCTACTGAGAAAGCACTTGTTTTCACATATTGGCATATTCAGATTCACAGATTCATCATCATCATGGCGGGGAGGGGAAGACAGGCTCTTATGTAATATCCATATGCTTTCTTGTTCTATAAACACTTGTGCTTCATCCTGCACTCCCAGTCAGCCTGTGCTTATTACACTTGCCATTTCAGGTCTTCTCCTAGATACATCCTTTCTCTCCGCATGCAGCGATGCTCCTGCTAGTGGGACACTAGCTGAACACATTTGCCACACGGAGCACGTGAGGCTTCTGTGTTGCTGTTGCCATTTCATAAGAACTAGCTTCATGTTCCTCAGGCACAACTAATCAAGCCATGTGCTAGATGGAGATTCTAAAAGCAGCCAAGAAAGGGAAATACCAGCTGTGAGCTGATATTAAAATATATATGCATATATATATATCTGCAGCAAAACTGCAGCAGGGTTGNATATATATATATATATATGTATATGCGCAGCAAAATTGCATCAGGGTTCGCCAGGAATGTAATGTTCTTGTAAAGCAATGGGAAGGAGGCAAGAGAGGGAAGGAAGAAGACTCTCGACTTCCCTGGATCCTTATGCCTTGAAAGATTAAGCATTCCATTTTTCCAAAAATAGGAAACTTCCTTTTCATGGGTTAAAAGCTGAGTAATTACAGAAGATTTAGAGACTTAAGAGCTACCAGAAAGCTGGCAAGTAGTAAAACACTTAGAACTACCTTCTCATAGAAGACAGGACAGTCATGCACTGAAAATTAACCTGCCAAAAGGCAGTTGACCACCCTTCTCCATTACTTGGATTTGTATTCCAACTATACAAGACATAGATACACATAACCAGGGAGATTAGAATACAAAACTTTGTTATGAAAGGCAAACCTCAAAACAAGATTACAGTCCTCACGTGATACCACTCACTGAACAACCTGATTTTCAAGGTTTACGATCATAAGCTGTCCCACGCCTTTTGTGAATATATATTCATATATCTCAAAATACACTTTAGGAATCTAACTTAAGTGCAACCCCAAAGACCAGGTTAGATGCTGAAGCATTCCACTTCCAAATGAAAAGTGCAGGTGCTTCTTGAGAAGCAATTTATAGCACCTGAATTAGACGTTCGAGTTAGCATTAAACAGACTGTGTATGTCACGTTCTCCTGTGCATTTCTAGAGTGGTGACACAGGCACAGAAGCAGAACTAATTATAATCTTGTAGAGACCTAAGGAGAACCTTCCAGATAGCAGGAAAAGTATCAAAGGAGGCTGGAGAAAGTTAATACAGAACACAGGAACACTACTTGAACTCCTGTGATAACACGAGAAAAAGCTACTACTAGGTCAGTAGAAAAGGCTCGGGTTATCAGATGTTTTATATTCTGAAAGCAGCTTGTTTTTACATGTCTGATAAAACTCAAGATAAAGCTGAAAGACACGCGATGAGATTAGCAATACTGACTACAGTTAAGACTTCCATTTATAAACTGGCTACAATACAACTGATCGTCCAAAGAAAGTCAGAAAGTCTAACTGTCAGTTATAGGATTTCCAAAATACACTGAAAACAGCAGTAAACAAATGTCACTTCTCCTTCAGCTTCTTGAGTACTTACACATGCTTTCATCACAACAGTAGGATTCCTAGAATCTAGTTTTTGGCACTTCCCCACCCCACTCCTTAAGCCTATATATTTTTATACACACATACACACACAAAGATTATTTCCAAATTACAGTTCAAATCGCTCTTCTTCAATAAGCAAGCTACACAGCCTTTCAACTCCAAGAACTCCCTACATCCAAGGCTTTATCGCTTCCCTAATCTCCTGCTGTGTAATATGTTTAAAAAAAAAAAAGAAAAAAAAAGTGTAGATGGTAAGTTTCTGAGACGAACAGGTCCCAGCTCAAAAGGCAATTCGTTCTTTTGAAACGCATGTTTTTTACTGTCTCAGTCTCAGGTTCTCTCTAGGCTATTCTGCCCTCAAACAACAGCTTGAGGCTTTGGGCACAGGAGCTTTGCAGTGAGAGTGCTGCTCTGTGCCTTGACCCTCACGGAACACCCTTCCTTTTTACTTCAATAGCACATCAGCCTTCGCTCCTTGGGCTTGACGGTGCATTTGGAAAGTACAGCTGTGTTGCATAATTCATGCTTTTTAACTTCTGTCCTTTTGGTCTGTCTTTCTTCCCAATAGCAGCAACACAATACGTATCCAAGTATAAGATACTTCACTGTTGGGAAAACTTGTCAAGAAATAAGGCTTGTTAAAAAGGGAGGTAATAGGATTTAAAGCTCTCTCGTACAGAAACATACATAGCTGCTGCTCAGAAGTAGATAAGCAGATGTTCTGGCATGAAGCCTTTAGGTCAATACTGACTCAGTACAATTTTATTTTGTTTGAGCACCTGCAAGTCACTGCATATTGGCAGAAAGTACCAGAGAGGTGGAACAAGTAGCTGCCAAATCTCAAGTTGCACTTACACAGTTAGGTTAGAAACACAGCATACGTACCTTGAGGATAGGCACTGCACAAGGGCAATGTGGCTATTCAGGCAAGCATTTCTACAGTTAAATAAACAAACCCCCAAAACTCTAAAAAGGGTAAGTTATTTGGTTACCTTAGAAACTTTTTTCCCTTGAAAATGATTCTGCAGTTAAGTATGAAAAAATGTTTATTAAGTAATTTTAAAAAAAGCACGTCTCAAACATTTCAGTATTTCAGTTCAAAATACATTTCTTTATCTTTTCAAACTTTTTAAAAATATAAAATAGAGAAAATGGCAAGATAGGAATGTGTTTTAAGCAACTGTTAACACTCTTAATAGATAATGGGATACTTTACTAAAAAAAAAAAAAAAAAAAGGTCTAAACATTTCCTACTCATGGCACTAAACCAGATTAGCACACATCTTGCCTTCTGTGCCTTCTGTGCACTCTTTAAAGAGAACACCTTATTAGCCTTAGTTTAAAATGAAAATATTTAAGTCCAGAAATTGACACTAAGTTACTATATTCTATGAGCACCATTAGTTTATTTCATTGTTTCCTACATTTCATCAGGAAATACAATATGCAGAAATCAACAGCCAAAGCCACTGAATTCTACAGTTTAACTGTAGCCATGAAGCTAAGTACTGGAAAAAAAAGTTGCACTGTCAACAAACTAGTCTACGTATGTTTTGCTTTATTGCTATACAATGCTAAGAGAAGTGTGTGGATGCACCAGACTGCAATGGTCTAGACTGCGGGAGGGCAAAGTACAGAAATTACTTGGCTAAGCAGCAGCCCTCCGTCAATGTTTAATCAGCACTGCTGACAGGTCCTCAACAGCAGTCTGAAGTGGAGAGAAGGGCGGTAAAAGGAGAGCAACACAAACAGCACTGGCACAGGACTGAAGTGGCCAGGAGCGAAGGCAGCAGCTTCAACAGCAGCTCTCATCCTCAGGATGAGGCACCTGCCAGCCCTGCAAAAACAGCATTTATCTGCAAGCTGCAAAGTCGAACCTGCCATTCGGCTTGATTGAACTCGGCTTTGTAAACTTCGAGGCAGTGCTCAGAACGAAAGCTCAGCCTCCCCTGACTTGTTGTTTTAAGTAGATACGGCAATCCTTTCTGATTTTCTTGTTGGTTCCCACCCATTTTTATGAATGGATTACACTAACTTAACATAACCCATCAGTTGGGGTAAGTTCAAGTAATTTAAGTAATTTGTCAAGAACAAGATTGCTTCCTATATGTTCGCCAGCTGCTTAGCCATGGAGTACTCTTATCCACCGTCTGAGAGGATTTCAAGATACCACTACATTTTAAATACATATATATTTTTTAAAAAAGTGTGAGCATTGGACAATCTTGAAGAATTATTTGTTTTTTAAAGCTACTATTTCATTAAAATTCCAACTATACTTGACCATTAGCTCCTTTTCCATTTTATATAAACTTTGGAGAGAAAAAGGAGAAAGAGATAGTACAGTGGGAGATGAAGAAATAATCGACAAGAAAAAGAAATATTCCTTTTCTCCAAAGTACAGCTAAAAGAGGAAATGAATTTCACAGACTCTGTATAGTGGATTAATATTCATATGTATATAATATCCTTTCATTCAAAAATATGAGATTAGTGTACTTTGTCCTAAAGACCTGAAATAAAATGGAGAGCACTTTCCCATTTGCCATACTATTAGCCGTTCTAGCTTCCAGTATCATTGTGCTTATCCAGTAAGCACCCTCATCTGCTGCTCTCTATGGAAATTAGATTATGAACACTTGAAAGCTTAACTACTAATCAGCCATGGATACAGCACTGCACACTTCCAAATTTACTATGTAATATACTCCAGAATTATTGCCAAACAAAGTTGGGCTTTCTTGAGCCCTTTGCAAGCATTATCTTACTACAGTGAGCCTTACTACAACAGGTACTAGAATATAAAAGAATAAAAAACAGCTGTGTGCACACAAGGAACATGACATCTAGCAGCCAAGTGCGCAGTGGCCTGCAGCAGCATTACCTGCTCCTGAGTCATGACTCATAAGCAGCTTGTTGGCTGCATTTAGCAGCAGATGAATGTTTAGTTGATTAGCTCTCCTCTAGCAGGAAGATATTGAAGTTATGCAAATTCTTTGCAGGGAATGTAACACAGCTGATAGCAAATATGAGACTCCTCTCCACACCAGTTAACCTCTCAAGAGGTTAATTAACTAATAGCAACTTCAAGCTCTTGGTAACTGAGCCACTAGTTTATGTCATCCCACTTATCTTTACATTTATACAGTTATTTTTAAACTTTAGTCTATAAAATAAAGTGGCTATGTAATTGCATTAGTCGGTTCTGTGACTCACTTAAATGACTGACTTCTCAAGAACTACACTAGAAATCAAGAGAGGTTCTGTGTTCTGAAGCCTAATTGTGCAAAACGGTTGTCTTTGTCAACAAGTAGATGCATACACCCAAGCCATTTGTTAAGACCTTAAGAGACACACTCCACAAGGTGTTTTACAAGAGTTTCTACCGCACGCTCTGCCCCTATGTTTGCTGTACACGTGTACGTGTGTGTTTAACAGCTGAGCCTCAGCCCCGGGAGTCAGAGTGAGCGGCTCCGATTCTCCGTAAGCTGCTGTCACTGCTGGTGGCGACACACGGACCACGGTGAGCTGGCACAGGGCGCCGCAACGCTGGGGCCGGAGCACCCGCCCTGCCGAGCCCTTCCTGCACCGACTTAGCTCAAGACAGTCCTCCGAACAGGAACAGGCACCCAGCTTGACTGGGAACGTTTCACTTCATGCACTCCAAAGAAGCCAGGTGCTTCAATAGATGTCTATGCAGGGAAAAAAAAATATCCCTGAAGAGAGGGAGTTTGAGGGAAAACCCACTTTTCAACATAGACACTGTCCTACCCACGTTGGTCGTGTCAAAATAGAAGATATCATCGGGTATTTGGTCATTACAGACACAGAAAAAGAGGTGTAACTCCACTCACCTGTATCTCTGCCCATGAGAAGAATTTTAATAGGATTTAACTGTTTTACCATTATCAGTAGAGTTACAATTAGACTAAAGTATGGGTTCACAAACGATGAACAGGGAAGGGAGGTTTAAGTTACACTAAGGTTCTTGTATTTCATGAATTAGTTCTAAACTTGGAAGAATATTAAACATTTTGTAGTTAAATGAGATTTTTTTTCCCCTATGAGTAAAGAAGATAGCTATCACCAACACAAATATCATTTTGTAGAGAAGAACTCACAGGATGACTGACGAACAACAGCTTATACAATACACTAGGTTTACACATCCCTCCCTCCAATTAGAAATAAGAATAAAAACATTACTATGTCCCCTGATTTACTTAAAAGTAACGTTTCCAAAAAAACTTTTTTATTATTATGAAACCAGAAATAGTGTATCCTGACACATCCTGTATATCTAAGCAGATGAAAGTACCCATAGCTTTAGGCAGCTTCATATCACAAGCTACCAGTATTACTAAAATACATCCCCACCCAGTCACTTTATTAGGCATCTTTTAGACACCAGTAAGGGACACTATACAAGCAAAAGACAGAAGCTTAAAAATGTAAAGCAGTATCTTACTGAATAACACACACAAAAAAGCTAGATTTAACAAGCCCCATCATTGAGCATTAATTTACTCACCACACTGATAAGGAAACCCAAAGAATCCTTGGTGGTCAGATAAGCATTAGCCAGAAAGAAAAAGATTAGGCCTCCCTACTAGCTATATTGCTACAGGCACCTTCCTCCTTAGTAGACCTCCTCTACAATGAGGACAATCAAGCAGCCTAGTTCTATCTGGAAATTTACCTTTTACATTTCCCAAGGCCCTATTTTGTAGACTTTCTCACAGCTTTTTCTCACTATTTAGTAATTTCCTCAGTAGTCTGAGACAGCTGTTCCAGATTAGAGCATTCTTGGAAGCTGACTGGGGAGGGATTTACACTATCTTTATTTATCTTTTCCCTGGTGACAGTGCAGGTGTTTGTGAGAAGATATAAGATAGGCAAGATCAAAAAACTGACCTAAGATAAAACTAAGTTTTTGTTTGTTTATTTTTGTTAATTTCAATGTAAATACTTTTGCAATTAATGTAACAACAGTCACATCAATGATTGCTATACACAGAAAAGAGCACTAGGAGGAAAAGGTAATGGACAGAAATAAAACTTTTGAAATTGTGCTAACTTTTAAAAGAGAGTTTTAATAAATTTCCCAGATAAATTCCCATTAGTAGGACTGACAGGACTATGTGCAGAAAAAGCAAAAAAGCGCAGGAAGTAAACAGCCAAAATTTCCTCATGCCCTCAGCTTACTGTAACTATTTCCTTAGGAAGGGAATTCCAGCTGCAGTGGAGAGGATGGAGCTCCTTTCCAGTTCTGCTCCTCCTTAAGACCTGCAGTGAAACTCTGCTCAGTGAAATCTAGATTAAAATCTTTCTAGCCAAACTCAGAAACATTATTCTATTTGGAACTTGTGTTAGTATAAACCTTAGGCACTTGACCACATACTACAACCTGGCCCCTTCTTGACTTCCTCTGATTCCTCACGTTTTTCTTTCTGCACAGGGTTTTGGAGCCTCACCTTATCTCCGCAGCTGCCTGCAGAGCACAACGGCCTTTCCTTTCGTGACTTCACTCCTTCCTCTCATTGTCTTATCCCTGGACAATTCCAGCCACGTTTCAGTCCCATTTCTGTTCTGAAATTGCAAGACGGTCAGAGAAATGAATTTTTAATAAACAGCGTAGTAATCATTCCTGCACATTGAACTTACATTCTTCTAGGTAAGGCATGGACTGCAGCACTGGGCCAGCTCCATGGAATGCTCTCAGCAAAGTTACCCACATCTCTCACATACTTGCTCTCATGCCCACCACTGGCTCCAGGGTACATGCAGGAATGTGCTTTATTTTCATAATTTTGTATTTGCAGTCCTATCACTGAAGATTTATCAGAGAACACCATGCCAAAGAAATGTGCCTGTTGCTTCTGACACAGAAATGGGGCATAATGTACATTGATCTGGCTGACAAGGTTAACATCCCAATCTATATACCTATTAATAATTATTTTTTGCACAATTTATCTTAAAACAGCAGGCTGTAAATTGTGGCAGCCTGGGTGCAGACAGTATTCTTTCTAAGACATAAAAGAAATAGACAGGAAAGGATAATAAGTGTGTCAATTGTCCCAATATAATCGGGATATTCCTGCGTGCCTCACGAATCAGAGCACCTATAGGGAAGAGATAAAGATGACAGGAGTTAGTTTTATATTACTGTTAATCTGGGATACCTGCAAGCTGCCACTGCCATCTCTCTCCTCTGTCTCTTTTGTCAGAGCTGGTGATACTACAGACACAAGTGAATGATTAGCTCAGCACACTAATCTGACAGAAAACTACTCACTTTCTCTTCATGCATTTTTCCCATCAGATAAGCTGCTGAACTGCTTCACCTGGCATGTGGATAGAGAGAGAAAAGTAAACCACCCACAACCCCCTAAGTCATCTCTTCTTATACTAAATGAGGTCTCAGATCATGAGGAATATTGCACTGCCAAGGGCTCAGCCCTAAACTCATCTTCAGCCACTTGCCTGACTAAAAATACACATTTTATAATGTATACATAAAATTGCATTTTATAAAAACATACAATCTAATCTTTCATATGTGTTTGTTTCTATAAAAGGTGACTGAGAAATAGGCTGGCATAAGTTTATTGAAGGATATGTCTTGACACATTTTCACTATGTGTGTTTAGTACCTAATTTAATAATGCCTTACCTGGTCTAATTCGAGTGCTTTTGCTTTTAACTCGAGCTGGATACAGCAAGTACAGCTCAGCTGCAGGGCCGCAGTGACTGGGGAGTTCATTACCTCACCAACATGTGCAACATGAAAACGGCTTTTTAAAACAATAGGTGGTAGTTGTCAGCTTCCTCTTCCTATAAAATATAAATAGGTACATGCAAAATGTGTAAGTTGGCTAAATATTTTCCAGTATGTAGCCTAATCAGCGAACAGTTCTGCAGCCACAAGTGGTTAAAAATAAGTGTAGCGGTGGCAATCGGAAATTAAACTCATTGAAATAGCTATGAAGAAGCTGCCTATACTGTAACACCCATTTACAGAAGTCATCATCATCATTAGCTGTGCTTTAATTTAACATTTTTGATTCTGCTCATGATTATAATATGAAGTGTAGCTTCATTTTTCAAGGATTAATTCTGCTTGCTTGAATGAATTTACAAATGAATTAACATACACGTGTTGGAAACACAGTAGTAACTTCTTGGGACTTGATTATAGACATACCACACAACATATGATGACTGTTTCTAACAGGCCACGGAGTTACAGCTAGAGATTACACAAGCCATTGTCAAAAAGCCATTTCTTAGGACTATCTTATCAGTAGGTGGATTTTCATTGGACTTGGGTTTGCAAACTAAACCATATTCATTAAGCTTAATTAGTCAAAGAGAATAATTTTAGCAAGTGATCCTATTTTGTCAGTACACAATCTATTCATGTCCTAATGATATTTTTGTTGCCTTACTTTGCTTAGTAGTTACTACCTCTAAACTTATTTTCTTACCTTTTAAGTTATTTGCACAGTGATTTTTATGTAACGGTATTTCACGATACTCTCATGAACTGTAAGCAATCTTAGTCTGGCTGCCTTCTAAAGAGTTCTCGGGATTCTTTAAATTCCTCACTAGATCATCTAAAACTGCAAAAGGACAAGCAGTAGGGGAGTAACTGCTTCAGGAGACAAGAGGATTTGGTATTTGGGAGGAGGGCCAAGACAGTTTGAAGATGTTTGGTGCCCAGCATGAGCCCTGCAAGGGTGATTGCAGAATGTTTTCTGAGGTAGAGTGGTTTTGCTAAGGATAGAGAGCTTTTGGATGAAAAGCTTAGGGTATGTACTACCGAATGACTTGACAACATACTTCCTGTTTGTGGTTAAGTTAAATATAGTATGTTTTCTCCCATGGTAGGACACAGAACATTCTTTTATTTTTCCTTTCCTTTTCCCCCAGTGCAGTTAAGACAATGATTTCAAACTTGTTGATTTCCTTCTTGAGTACAAAATGTGGAGACCAGAACATTTCTAAAGGATTAAAATATGGAGAGCTGCTTTGGTGACCAATTGACTTCACCTTTTTTAGAACTGCTGTTTAAAGCAGAGGCTTATGCCTTCTCTGGTGGATGGAAATTCTGTCACTGAACTTCCAAACTGCCACAAACTTAAAACCCTTTTCTTTCACATGTGTTCTCATGGTACGTGTCTCCTGCAAGGCTGCAGTTTTCTTTTTTATGTTTAGAGAGTGAGGTGAAAGGTTCTATTGCTTAGATCAGCCAGTCATCTTCACAGGCCCTTTTTCTTAAAATTCGGATAAAAACCTATTTTTGAGGGAGATCCAGAAGACACCATGCCTATCAGGCCATGCTCTCTTTGCTTTAACCTAGTGGTCTGAGGTTTGCTGTTGGTTTGTTGGTGCTTTTTTCTCTCTCCCTTTAACAGATGCTTATTTGTAGTTTTGTAGTTTCTGTCACTGTTAGCCATTGTGGTTATGTGACCAAATATGACAGATTACGTGAGAAACCACAAGGACAAATGTTACTTAATGGTATGAAGAGATTTTGGCAAAAATGTATACTTTGAAAATAATTTTTCTTCAGAGATGAAGCCAAATTAAGAACAGATTTGCAACAACTACTAATTTCCACCCTCAGGCTGTACCAGGCTGCTCTTGGAAAAGGGCCATAACATTAAAATGCAAATCGATTGCCAAAATGATCTCAAGTTTGTTTGTGGGTTAAGAAGAGTGGCTTTTCCACTTACATTTTCCCAAGTGGGATAATTTCATTATCACATCTTACCCTCTTTATTTAAAATTGCTTACAGACTTTATATGTTCATTGTGTCTTTGTTTCACACATGGGATCTTTGCTTTTCCTTGCTAGAAATAATGACTTTTGGTTTGCAGTAATCTAAGTCAACACTGCTCTAGAAAGTCATGTAGCAATGTCTTGTACAATTCAAACAATGATTTTATGCTATAGCCATCCTCTTTATGTGTAGTCTTGCAGAATGGTTGCAAGTTGGAGTTAAAAAAAAGGGTCAATATAGTATTCAGGCTGCCTGCCAGTCATTTGTCCTATTGCCAAACGGCAACAGGAAAAGAAGGAAGTAGGAGCACTTTTGGGTGAATCTTTCATCACATGATGTAGCTGGGGCCTGATGGATGCACATCTTGTCTCTATTACAGCTGGGGCTGCAAATATTATTGCGTAAGAGCAGAGAAAATAGTAACCGCTGTGGGTTTTTTTCAATTTAATATGCATAGCCCTTACTCTTAGGTTATCTTAATGCCCATGTATCACTGTAGACAGACGTGCCACGTGTAATTGTTTTCATTAATCCTGCTTCTGCTTTTTCTTTGCTTGTTTGTTATGTTTTCCCTGCTGTTCTTTCGTCTTAGAGCTGACTGCAATGTACGTTTTGACTGAACAACACTTAGCGAACACAGTATGACGAGGCTTTTGGCAAGTTCAGCAATGTTTGGTAAAACGAAACTTTAGCACATCTAAAAGCTATGCTGAACAAATAGTACCACAAACTGTGCATTAGACACTCTTAGATTTGTTCACAAGAATGTCTGGCAGTTGGAAAGTATTCTCTTTTCCTCTGGAATGAATGACCTTTCTGCTGCAGTTCTGGGTGCTGCTTAATACAAATAAAAACAGCACAGAAAAAATGAAGCTGTCAAAGGCCCAACTGAAGAGAAAACCAAAGAAAGGCAAATGTGAGCTTTGGGTTTTTTTTTTTTGTCCTGGAAATTGCTTGTTAAACTATCCCTGTAGGATGAAGCAGTCTAAATTAGAAACTGATGTGGTTAGAAACAACTTTATATTGCCTGTCAGTGTAAACAAGGGATTAAAGTCATGATGACTTGATTGATTTGGGAATTCCTAAGTTATGACAGTATGAACTGTGACCAAGCATAAAATGAGCGATAAAGGCAAAGCTCATGTTAGAAAGCAGAGAGTCCTCCCAAAGACAAGTTTGGATGTGAGCACTGGCCAGCCTGCTCGGTGGAGCTGGTCTGTTTTACCATCCCGTAACACCGGCTGCACAGATGCAGCTCGCTTCTTCCAGCCTCACGCAGGGGCCGGCTGGGAGAAGGCTGCATTAACAAGATTTTGCCCACCAACTACGGGCTGCAATCGCTGTTTCCAGCACACGCCGCAGGGGAACACGCACAGGGCCAACACGGGGTGACTTTCTCGTGTTCCCCCTCCACACATCGGGCCGCGGGCAGTGACCTGGTGACAGAGCCAGCCTGCGTCACCCCACAGCGACTGCCGCTACCTGAGGGGAACAGACGAGGCCTCGCTTCCCTCCCCGCCACGTGCGGCACTCCGTGCGCACAAACACCCGCGCCGCCCGCCCTGCCCTGCCCCGTCCCGCTCCCCCCGAGGCCGCCTCTCCCCGCGCTCCCCCCGAGGCCGCCTCTCCCGTCCCGCTCCCCCCGAGGCCGCCTCTCCCCGCGCTCCCCTCGAGGCCGTGTCCCTGGCGGCCCCGCGGGCCACGCGCCCGCCGCCCTCGTCCGCGCCCAGGG
>VWPW01017265.1:223798-243796 GCA_013389825.1 Crypturellus undulatus | reverse complement strand
TCGGGGCCGCCGGGGCCCCGTGGCGCGGAGAGGCCCCGCGCGGCAGGCGGGAGCTGCCCGGCCCAGCCGAGGCGGGTGAGGGGCCCGTGTCCGCCGGGACAGCGGCTGCGGGCGCCGCTTCTCGCCGTGCGGGGTTATCGGGAGCCGCGGGGGTGGGCGTGCAGCTCGGCTGCTGCTGCAGGTGGCTCTGAGGACGCGCTGAGACGCCTTGACATCCCGGGAATCCCGCGTGCTTAGTGGGAGCAGCGGGAAGCGTGAGAGCAGCCGCGGAGCCTCCTCCGCTCCGCGCAGCGGGGCTCGGGCCGCCGCGTTGCCCTCCTGGGGCCCTGCCGCCCGCTTCAGCAGGAGGCCTCTCTGCTCGTCAGCCTGGAAACGTGGAGCACTAGCTGCGTTTTAAAGCCCACCTGGAGTTTAAAGCACACTGATGTGTATCTCAAGTTATAAACACAGCAAAGAGTGAATAACAGTGTTGGCTACTGCTTCTAGTATTCTGCTTTTACAACTTGTTACTTGATTATTATTTACTTTGCTGTTTGCACTTCTTTTCACTTTGCCTTAGCCTGTTCTGGATAGATTTCCTGCTGGGAGTTCAAGAGAAGCAGTCTAAGCAGGGAACTCTGTAAACTTATTTTGTGTTACAAGTACTTGTTTTGTATTTGTTAGTATTTTGTGCTAATTACAGTGTTTTGTTTCATTTCTGCAAGGTTTCCCACAGGTGCTAGTAAAATTAAGTCAAAACATAAGTGCTTTAACCTTGTGTTACTTTCATCAAACATAGTGAGGAGAGCCCTGGGCAGCTGATAAACATGAGAACTATGTTTCTTTGTCAATGAAAATAGGTTACCATGTGTGTACAGAGGATGTTAAACTGGTTGGTAATATACGAGGCATAAATAAGCTGCTGAAAGTGACAGTTATTTAGGAGGATGACAGAAAGCCAGAACACTGAGTGATTTAACATCTCCTTGTGTATTTTAACTAAGCATAATCAAAGATGCTGTCTTGCTTGTTTGTATGTGTAGCCTTCTGATAAATAAACTCATACTTCCTTGTACAGTCATAATATGAACAAACTTCTTAGACCTAAACTATCTAGGATTATTGAGGATGCCTATAGAGAAGTCAGTGAAAAAAGTCTTGTGTGTAGTGTGCAGACACAGGAAACTGCTTCTGTTTGAAGCCATGGACACAAAATTGAATTTCTTTTTAGCAGAGGAAAGCACTTTGTTATCTAATAATGGTCCAGCCTCAAAAATGAGATGCATCTTGAGTTTAGAATTGCATTAAGCGGGCCAACTATTTCTGTCAAGTCTTCAGTCATTCTGAAAGCATAGTACGCTTAACTTTTTGTTACTTTTGGTGGAAAAAGTAGATTAGAGTAATACTTCTGGAGTTCTTAGGACCTTACACGTGCTTATGTTTCCTGAGGATATTACTCAGCTTAACAAGAACATGGATTTGCATAGTGCTACATGTTTGGGTTAGATAAGTTGTGAAAGATAACGGTGCCTTGAGATAGTGGCCATCCTCTGATTGTGTAATTAAGTGAATATATTGAATGGGAAAGTAGCTTTATTTTGAATGTCCTCTACACAAATTCACTGTAAAGCTGAAGTGAAACAGACTCTGTCTCAGAAGAAGAGCAAAGGGGATGGGCTCAGCTCAGGTGCGTTCTAGGCTCTGCAGGCAGTGAGTGAAGGGACAGCCAGATGTTTCACTTACTGCTGTCTCCTAAGGGAAAAACAAGACTGCACTCAGGAGGACAGCTTATATAAAAGAATAAGCTTGTTAAGTTTTGTTGGCTTTGATTGTGAATGGGGCATTCAGCTGAAGTTAGCAATGTGTTTAGGTACTTGGAGAGCAACCTGGCTCGTACCTCATTCCAGTTCTCTTCACTGTTCATGTAAGATTAAGGGAGTATTTTGGACTTCTGTAAGAAAGTCCTTGGGGTTTGCAAAAGTGTGAAATTGTCACTGAGTTTGTACATAAAGCATGTGAAAAGTCTGGTGTGGAGGTTTTCTTGCTTCAGACTCACAACTCTAGGATTCACTGAGTTACAGTTATGTAGATTTATCAAAATCACGTTTTCAGGACAAATTCAAATCAGAAATATTTTTTGTTAGTTCTTAGGTTGAAGTTACTGTCAACACAGAAGAAAAAGACCAAGTCTATATTAGAACTCCAGTTTCATTGTTTTTTGCTTTAGGTCATTTTGAGAGTCATTCAAGCTTAATATGTGTTGAGCTTGGCAGACTGTGGGATTAGAAAGTGCTGGTCTTTTTCTTAAGATTCAGTGTCCTAGTTTGGCCACCTTGTCATATCACTGCTGCTGAAAGAAGTGGGTTCATCTTTTCTTCTTGCATCATTTCGTTCTGACCCAAGAACGGGAGGTAGGAGTGAGCGTGTGATGGCGGTGGTGGATTTTACAATGGGTGTGGAAAATAAATTCTTTTGGCAAAGAATCATCTGTTCTCTTGTGAGTATAGGCTGAGTATAGGCTGGCGTGAGATAGGAATGAGCAGCTGCAGTTTTAACTTGGCTTAGCAGTGTGTTTATTCTGCAAAATGAAGTGTCTTTTAAAGATTAAACCTCTTGGACTAGGGGTGACAGAAATTTCGGAAATATCCCTAACAGTCTTAACTTAGTCTGTGCTTGTTAGCCCTTAAGTTTGATCGTGTTTGCAGTCCCTAGTACGTCAGTATCGGATGAGAAGGATGTGATTTTTGGGTTTGTAGGAAAAGGTAAGCGCGTAAAAGCACTGGGAATGATTTGATGTTGTTTTTGTAGCTAGAGTGAACTCTAGCTACTCAAGTACTACTCTCTTCTCAAGTGGCTTATCCTTCCTCACTGGGAAGATGAATCCCGGCTTTTAACAAAAGTTCATGACGAGCAGGAGAGAAGGGTCACAAATTGAATCAGGGTAGGTTTTGGTTGGGTATAAGCAAAACAAGACCATAAGTTCCCATCTATCATTCCAAGGATGGGTGTGTTGACCAGAGATGTTGTGGAACCTCCATCCTTGGAGAGTTTCTGGAGCTGATGGACAAAGTCCCGGAAGGCCTGGTTGGAGTTCAGTGTTGACCCTGTATTCTGAGAGGATTGGACTAGAGACGTGAACAGCTTTCAGCCTCTGTAGTGCTCTGCATCACTGCTCAAAAGAGAAGTTGAAACAGGATTTGCCAAACACGACAAACTGCTGGTTAATGTGATTAGGTGTGGTTAGAGTGGGGTTAGTAGCAGCAAAAGTAGGAACATTTCTGTGCACATGCTGGCAAGCGCCAGAATATTGATAAGCTGGTGGTGTTGATCCAAAAGGGTCTGGAGGTGCTGAAGGGGTTCAGGTTTATGTACTCGGTGTCCAGAGCGATAGATACTCCACAGAGGTACAAAATGAGTTTCTGAAAGAGGTTGTTTTGAATGTGGTGCTGTTTGTAGCGTGTCGAGAGAAAGATCTTGTATGCTTTGAGAAGCAAACTGTTTGGGTTAAAAGAAAGCTTATTTGATTGGAGAGCAAGTAGATTTTGTGATCCTTCCTAGAAGGAACAACGCCTACTTTTTTTTTTTTTTTTTTTTTTTTTAAGTAGGATTTACTTACACTTCTTGTGCAAGTCTTTTAAATCCTGTGAGCTTTGAGATGAGTCACAAACTGAAGACTCATATTGACTAATGTGCTGTAAGGTGGTGTCAGGCAGTAGGATAAAAACTTTCATTGTTTAGTTTAAATATGGAGGTAAGCAGTGTGCTTGGCAGATTGGATCTCCCAGTTACATTTCTCCCTCCCTTCTGAGCCCCCCAAGTGCAGTAAGTGAAGGAGGTAACAAATGTTTTACATGGAGTGTCAATCATAGCACATTGCTGTCAGACACTGACTGCTACAGGAGCCGCATGCTTGGCAATAAACAGCCCATCATCAACTTTACTTCCTTGGGCTATCTGATGTCATTCTGCTATGAAGAAATACACTCTTTGCACGTGACTCCTTTGGATGCTTGTATACTGCATAAGCAAAGCAGTCTGTGGTGAGCACAGAGAGTTGGCAAATGAACGAAACATTAAGTTTGAGGCCATAGTGCGTCTAGTAGTAACTCGGTGTGTGCCTGCAAAGGATTCCTGGGCTGCTCCAGCTGCATGTTGGAATAAAAGATGAGCTGAAATGCCTTGTCCTTTAGAAGACGGTCTCGGTCAAGATGATAGAGTAGAAACACTAGAGGAAACTCAAGTTACTCCAGTGGGTGAAGTTAGGCTAAGGTGTAACTGTTACTGAAGAATGAACTCGACACCTTCTGGAAGTTTGTTTATGTTGCAGAAGATGGTATTAGAGCAGACACTGATTCCGAGTAGTGTGGTGCAGACTTGGTACTGCCGCTTAGCTGAAAGCTTTAGCTTTTGCTATTAATTGGTATTGATGCTGTTGAGATGAGATGGTAGATACAGTGATAAGCTGATCTACTTGTGGTAATTAAACTTCCTGGAGGGAGTATTTCTTGTCAGACAAAACTGTTGAGCCTTGCCATCCTGTACAGGAAGCTTTACAAGAAAAACATACTCTGTCTGGGCAATGAGAAAGACTGTTATAGTGAAAAGTGACAATGTCTGCGTCTAAGTGTTGTGCTTTCTTAAGAGTTTAAGCAGCAGGATGCTGAATGTTCAAGATCTTAAGGATGAGCTTGCAGTTTCTTTATATACTTATTATACAACCAGCCTGTAAAATTGATGTTAATTATATTGTGATTTCTGATGACCCAAGCTCATATGTAAAGGAAAGGATAGGCTTAAAAATGCTGGGTGTGTTAAAAGGTGTCTCAGCTTTTCAGCGTCAGTTGCGGTTCTTCAGAGGTGAGCAATGCTGGCTAATAAACTCTCTCTAATTGCTTTTATCCCTGTCCAAAGGATAGAGGTAAATTGGAAAAGAACAAGATGGCCCTGCCCCTGAAACAACTGGCAAGTTTGCTTGGATGTTGATCAGTTTTAGTGCAGTATTCAGGGTTTTCTTATGTTGTGATGTGTTCTGTATGTAGGAGGAATTACAATGCAACATATATGATATGCCCGGTACAATACATATAGTGTGTGTATATATGTGTATCCTTGAGATGTGGACATCCTCAATACATGACAGGATCATGCATCGCAGTGCAAGGAAAAGTCGCCATTGTTCTTACTGGCAGCAGTGCTTGTTTAAACAGTCTCCATGCTGATGTGCTGAACTCACTGAAGTAGTTGTGTGACAAGATCAAGACTGATCCAGTGAATTTTTCTTTTTCTATTTGTGGACTGTTTACTACTAAAATTCATATGGCCAGTGTTATGGCCAGTTGGAACTCTTTCTTTATTGGTTTGTCTGAGTTCATCCCCTGGAATTATTAAAACACCATCGTACCTGCTTTTCATTCTTCTTCTGATGGTAGCTGTTTATTTGGTCACAATGTGAAAGCAGCCCAAGGCATGTGAGTTGGTGTATCTGAAAAAGAAGTTTTATGGTAACTGTATGATATTGTAATCTACATGTTAATATTATAAACCATGAATGCCTCTAGCTTAGAAAAATTGAGAAAATACCGTAGAAATTCAATGCAGGAATGAGTTTCGACTTGGAAAATGTTGTAGAATTTGGTACAGCTACTGAAAGCCTTCATTCACCTGGGTGTGGTACTCTGTGGTTAAAGGTGTAGTGATATTGTAATATTACCACACCTTTTTTTTCTGCTGTACAGAACAGAAATGCCCTTTACAGTTTGTAGTAGATAAAGGCTCTTCCTATGTAAACAGGAAACTATTTTTGAATTAGTTTCAGAGCCTTTTTGTGGCTGGGCAGGGTCGGGGGAGAGAAGAGGAAGCTGGAGGTGATGCATGTGACAGGCGGTTTCCTTGTAAGGTTTCCTCCTGAATCCTCAGGGATCCAAAGAGTAAATCACTGGAGACGTGAAGCAGGAGTCAAGACAGTGGTAGGCGTGTGTGATGCATGAGACTGCTGGGAAGTGTCCTCATTGTGGGTTTGTTCAGAAATGGAGAACATCAAAGATGAAATATGTGTGTTAGTAAAGGTATTGCCAATTTCATAATGGCTAAGTGTGTTCAAACTTGTTTTGAAAGTATAGAATTTAAATGTAAGAAGTTACCCACTGATTATAAAAATGTGATTAGAAGAAACACTGTCTTTTTCTCAGGGTGCGTTTTTTTTTTTTTTATTTTTTGAGTGAAGATACTTTTACTGCTCTCTTAATTGGAGTGAAAATATCAAGTTTTTATTACAACATTACAGTCCTCTCCAAAGTAGCATTTCTGGTTTGTCATAGGGCAGTGCAGGAGAATCTGCATGAGAAATATGAGCCTTTCAGAGCAGTATTGGCTGAGTAGGTTGGAACAAGTTTCTAAATTAAATGTTAGTATATTTGGGACAGTAGGCATGTATTTTATTTTGGGAATTAATGATAGAATATCACTGCTTTTATACTGGGATTAAACTTTCACATTCAAATTTTTTTTTTTTCTAGTGGATGCTGTAATTGTCTTTTTAAGAATGCTGAGTTTAAAATAGGGGAATTTGAAATAAACTTTTTTATTAAGCAAAGTGCAAATTATCACTAATACTCAACTATTCAAAGCTGTACATCCTAAGCTTAATTTAGAAGAATTCTAATAGAAGTGCAGCGTTATAATTTGTAAAACATTTTGAGATCCCCACATAGGTTGCAGTACGTCTATTTACTGCCTGCAAAAGGTGCCAGATGTATCTTAGAGAAGCAGCCATCTGTCTGTGTAGTTGCTGTTGCAGTTGTATTAGGCAGGACTGCTTGTCAATATTGTTATATTCGGGTTGCTGTAGTTAGGCCAAGCAAATTGATTGGTTTGGATTTAGAAGGAAATCTAGATTTTTTTTTTGTGTGTGGGGAGTGAGAGGGTGAGTTGAAAAATAGATTGATCTCACTTACTAAACTAATCATTTATATAGTCATTGCATCAATGCTTGGGACTTAATTACAAATGAAAGCAGTGTAACTCCTACCAGGATAAATGTACTGTTTAGATATTTATTGAGCTGGTCTGTTGCTTTTCTGCCAAGTGTGCCTGTCAGTACTATATTATTCTCTGTGTCTCTGCTGCTTGTTTTTAAAAACTACAACTGTTTTGACTTCCCTTCAGTAAGTTTTTAGGCAACTTTTTTTTCCTTACATTATTGGGAAGTGCTTTTCAAATATTATGGAACAATTATATGAGGAGAAAACTATGTCAAAACAGTTCTATACAGACTTGATCTTAATGTTCTCTTAGATAACTGTGGAATCAGCTTTTTCCTTTCATTGTGGCAGCTGAATAAAACCAGTTTTGCTCAGTGGCAACACCTGATGGATGTGAAGATTGTTGTGCATGTTCCTTGCTTGTTCTGGGCTCTCCTGAGTGCAAGTGACAGAAATATAGTGGAGCTGCTCAGAAGACTGAGTAAGAGCTATTGTAAAGCTACGGCGTTTGGTCAGTGAAGAGTTGTCTGACAAGTCCTCCTTTAATCCGCATTTCCTGCAGAGGAGAGACTGTGCTACTGGGAAAAAGTTTCAGTCTAACTGAACTATTTTCAGTCTAACTGAAGCAAGAGCTTTGCTTGTTTTCAGCTTAAACAGACGTGAAAACACTTGAACTACAACTATATGCTTTGAACGTGGAGCTAATCTTCTGTGGAAACCTAGGCTTTATTTCAAAATAAGTAGCGACCAGCCATCTGCATTATAAGAGTTCTTCTGAAATCTGAGTTCCCTGAAACTGTTTGTAATGGACAAAATTTGATAATTATTTTGCCCAAATTTATATATATTTCTCCTTTCCTGCTTACTTGCTTGCCATTAGACTATTCATATATGTAGCGTGATTGTATGTGACAGATTCTATTTCTATACAATTCTATCTACAACTGTACGCAGAGAAAGGTTCATGAAGATTCTTAACCCAATAGGCTGTTGTGGTAGTGGAAGCCCTGCTGTACTTGTAGGTATAGTAAACATGGAAAGAAATGTCTAACTGGTTCTATATTTATGTGTGTGTGTCTATATATGCATATAATAATTAAAAATATATTTTCCTCTTCTGCTTCAGAAGAATATAAAATTTGAGGGATATAGGTATTGGCAGATAATTGATATACTTGCCAATGAAATAGAAGGCCAACAGCAAGTTACAAAAGTTGTCAGAAATTGTATACTGTGAAGAGCTGGATCAAATACCAGTTTGATTCTTGAAAAGGGAGTATCGTACTTTTGCTAGACTTTGAGAAAAGAAGGTTATATGCATTTATTTTTATTATTTACAAACAAAAAAATCCCCAAAGCTGACTAGTCAAAAGCAGCCCAGAAGGGAACTGGCAGTGGCAGAAGTTCAGTGAGCCAAAGGAGCTGGAACTGCTTTTGAGCACTATTCGTTTTGTGTGAACCCAGCAATCCTGGAACATCCGGTCACAGGGATCGTGCAGACAATTCCTTGGAGAGATGTTTGTTCTGTATTTCAAGATGCAGACTTCCTAGCAAAGAGCACGTACTGGGTTGGAGCAGTATAGACTGTAGACTTTGTTGTGAATCTCAACATATCTCAAAATGGTCGGGCAGTTCTCAGCTGACTGGCCTGCTCTAACTTAGATCTCTTTTGTAATAAGCCAAGTGACAAATGGAGAAGTAACAGAATTAGTACTATCATACCAGTAATTGCTTCAGGTCCGTGGTAATGATGAAGTTCTCAAAACTGCATATGGAGGCTGCTGAGCTAGTAGTGCTTAATAAAAGCAGCACTTCAATTTATGTGTTGTAGAGTTCATGAATATAATTATAACTTGGCTTTTGCAGAAGACTAGTTTATAGAAGCTTTAGCTAGTAAGCTACTGGGTTAATTCAAATGCTGTAAAGCATCCTAAAGAAAGACAGGGTGTCTCTCGCAAGAACCTTGCTGTATTATTGCAAGGCTTTTTCAGGAAGCTCAAAGGGAAGCTTGTTTATGTAAGGATTTGTTTGAAAATTAGTAGTACATTGTGTGTCACTTAACTGACCAGTTATGAGAGTGGGTTAGCACTTAATGTAAACTAGAGAGAGTTATTTGAGCACTCTAATATATCTTCTAGACAGCTGTTACCTTGCGGTTAATAGCAAGAAGTAGATAATCTGTATTTTAAAATGCTTTTTTTCCCCAGTGATTGTGAGCTTGGTGTCCATTATTATTCATAATATCACTGCGGGTTAATTATTTTAGAAGAAGTCACTAATCAGTTTGTTTTAATTAATGCTTGGAGGCTAAATTCTAAATGTTTACAAAACTTTAACAATAACATTTCTCTTTTTAGTTTTATTTCGCGTGACCACTAAATATCAGAATGAGAAGCAGGTCCTGGCTGTACTTGCCATACACGAGAACTGCGTCCACGAAGCTTTCTGCAGGTGCTCCTCAAGTGGTCTGTGGTGCCCAGGGGCCACACTAGCAGCTCCGCTGGCCTTGGAGTGCTGGCTAGGGGCAGCTTTTGCAGTGAGGTGTTAATTTTGCTCTGTTTTTAAAACCTGCTTCTGATAAAGACCGATAAAATACCGAAGGAAGTTCTTCCAAACAGTAATGGCAGTTTAAGCTTACAAATAACATAGCAATGTTACTTAAATTCTTGGAATTTATGTGTAGTTTCGGTCATAAAACTGTAAAAGTTAAGGATACTTAAGTGCAGCATTTTTCTTCCCTTTTTTGAAGCAGTTTGCCTTGTGGTGAAGGCTTGTACAGAAGTCACCTGGAAAATGCAAGTTTTTCCCTAGTCCCAGTGCTTGTTGGAGTGTGCTAACGTGCTGCCTAACCAGGCTCAAACCACAGAGGCCGTCCCCGTTGCTGCCAGCCTCCCTTTGGAGGCAGCCGCGAGTGCTGAGGGTTTCGATTCCGGGTTCGAGCGCTCAGAGACGTGTCCCTGCCCATCGCCGCGTGGGTGTCTCTGCCTATCGCTGCGTCTGGGCACACATGTCCCGTCCGGCCAAGGGGCTTTGCGGGGCCTGTCCCGCTCCCTGCACCCAGCGCTTCAGAATAGTTTGGAGGCCCTCAGCCGCCCGGCTTCCGCACTGAAGGGTTGCTGCCCTCTGCTGGGCTGAGCCTTTGGCTTTTGAAGCCTTTTGAAGCTTTTGCCCAAGGAGGTAGTTGTCCAGATTTTTCCTAGGATTGCTTCTTTGTGGATGATCGGTCTCCCCTTGGTGCTGTCAACACAAACAACATTGCAACTTGGTTTTGCACCGTGGTCTAAGATGTTCCTGTGCTTCTCGTCTCTGTCTGTAGGAGGTGTTGCAGCACAGAAGGATTTTTCTGAGCAGTGCAGAATGAAAATCCTTTACTGAATAGTTGGGTCTCCTTCTTGAAGACCTTACACCTCATAATGTTCATAGATAACCTTATTCCCTCACAATTTTTGAGCCATGACATGTGAATATTCTTTGGATTATCTTGACTAGGTATTTTATCCTGAGGTTTAATAATATTTATTAGACTGCTGTGTTGTTATTTTCCCACGGAATTGACATGAGGAAATAGAAAGGAATGCTTTAACTGTTGCTGCAATACAAGCAAATGACACTCCATTGCTTAAATGAAGGTGGGTTGAAGTAATTCTGTAGGAAATAGTTCTTGATATAGGAGGTGAGATATCATGATTTGCATTAATATAATCAGGAGTGGAAAAGTTACTTTCTCTTCATCTTGTAATGCTATGGTTGTTGTTGTTTTTATTTATTTATATTTTTATTTTATGAATGAAAGAATAATATTGGAGGTTTAACTACCAAAAATGCCTTATTTTGAACTTCTTTCTGCAGTTATAAACAGCTTTCAGTTTATATTCTTAAGTAGGCTGGAGGTGATAATTTCTCTGTTAATATAAGTGACTGTCAGAACTGTGTGACAATGAGAATCTGAAGGCACAGAATTGTCCCCAGCTCCCTGCAGTGTCTTCATCACCTATTAAATGCGTTGCTTATTTTGAGTGACTATTGGCAGTAGTAGTATTGGCTTATGCGCCCTAAGGAGACTTGGGAAGTGAGTGTAAGATCTTTGAAAAAAGTGTTGTGTTGTATCTTACTTTAGTATTCTGTATTTTGCCCCAAGGAAGTTGAGTGAAAAATTTGAAGTTCTCTATGAATTCTATTAAAAAAAAAAAAAAGGCATTGCAAGACTAAGAACATCTTGAAGTTGATTTGAGAATCGCACCTTCTACCTAAGGCTTCCTTATGTGATTTTTGCATTGCCTTCATATGCAGTGTAGATGACTTTGGCTGTGATTAAAGATAAACATCAGTGATCCCTGCTGTTTTTTCACTATGACTGTGGAAGTGTGGAAAAAAGTAAAAGGAAAGCGTAGGTAATGGTGCAGAAGCCAGTCACTAACTTGAGCCAGTTCTGCTCTCAGTCTGTGTTGCTGGTGCAGAAGACCCAGGAAGCTAAGGCAGAACGATGTCTTCTCATCTCTCCCGATCTCAATAACTTCATCAAGGCAGAGAATGTATTTCATGAATGTCATTTGCTCATCTTTTTTTGTCTCAGTTTGAAGTCCAGTAGTCTTAAGTCCAAACTAGAGAGGAAACCATTGCTTGTCATTGGCACAATTGGACAACTGGTTTGAGATGCTGTTCTATTTTTATGAAGCATATTAGGTACTAGGTTCATGAGTTAGTTAAAAGATAATGTCAAAGGTCTTTGTCTTTCCTCATAAAATACAGTGAATAGTAGTATTTCATGGTGAATTACATGGTGAATGCTTTTTAATTCTATGCTCTAGCTATATTTCTGTTAGAACAGTTACTGAAACTGATTTTTAATGATGGAATCTAAGAAATGTGGACTGTTGTTTTGAATCAATAGATAATTGCTTTTCCTTTTTTTTTCCCTTTTTTTTCTTTAATAGAATATTCAAATAAAAACTTTGGCAGATGATGTGGTAAGGTCTTCATGACATCTTGGTTGGTAATAACCCCATACTGCATGCTATTTTACTCTAAATGTTGTGGACAATGTGACATATTCTTACAAGGATATTAAGTTAGACTTCTGAGTTAGTCAGAACTAACTATTAAATAAATTAATCTCTAACTTCAGGTAAAGAAAAGTAACGTTATTAATGCAGAGAAGCTTCTTTAACCACTGTCGATATTTGAGCATTGCAGATACGTTCAAGCTGTTCCCAATGGTACTTTTTGAACAGTAAAGAAAGGATCTGTGATGGTTCTTCAAAATTACTTCAAAATGATTCAAACGAAATGTATTGACTAGCACCTATGTGCTGTATGTCAAAAAACAAGTGTGTATTCAGTAGCATTAACTGGATAATATTCAATACTTTAAAACTTGTTGCCAATTATTTTATATAAACTGTTTCCAAAATGATTACAGTAAATTTGCTGACTTTGGTTTTCTAGGTGCATAGGAACCATGTCTGAGCTTAATTTATGGCTTGAAAATGATCTCACCATCACAATATGATTAAACTTGCTTTTAATAAGATGTACTTGAAATGGATCACGGTGGGAATTGATCTTAGAAGCCCTTTGTAATGATTGCCAAGAGATTTTCCTGTAAATGAATAAAACGGCATTTGCTGGATATATTTGGGTAACACCTGTGTAACATTATATAATATTTTGTGGGTTTTTCAAAAGACTGTACCCTAATTTTGTTTTTAAAATGTAATGTAAATTAGCTAGAGAAAATATCATTAAAATAATCTTTACAGTGGTAGGAATTTTCAGTATCCTTTTCAGAAATGTGTTTCTGTCCACAAATGCAAGTTTTAAGGAAACTACTTCTCACATACAACAACAACAACAACAACAACAACAAAAACCCACCCCACAACACAAGAGGAAACCAGAGAAAAGGACATGCAGCTTATGTAGGGATACTTTCTGCTCAAATTTTTTTCCTGGTCTTGTAATGCTTTTAAAGTACTCAGGAAAACAACACATGAAAAGATGAAACAACTCTCCTATCTTCCTATTTTCCATGTTGCCCGGTCAAGTCTCGTGACTTGACTCATTTAAAATTAATCCAAGTCTCTTGCAAATGAAATACACTTCTGAATTCTTCATGAATTCAAAACTCATTTAATTATATAGACAACATTAAACTTTGTTTTGCATAATAATTATAATAGCCACGAGGCTTTGAATGATACTTTAATGCCTACATAAGCTGCTGTTCAACAAAAGTACGTCTTCATAAGGCTGTTTGAGGTATAAATACCTAAACATTTGTTGGTGCAGATAGTTTGGTTAGAAAATCTCTGTAGATATAACATTTCTGATGTGAACCTACACGCATACATATGTGAACACACACACACACACTTTTTTAAAGACAATATTAGTAAGTTACAAGTTGGTTATTCTAATGGTTATTCAGGCTAGAGTTACATATAGTGACAAACAGCCTTATAAAGAAGATGCACTTCCTGGTTGTTTCTAGTATTAACAAATTAACCGAATAAGCATGTGCTGCTTTAATTAAAAAAAAAATGTGGGGGTGGGGGGAGGCATGAACCAAATCAGTCTTAATTAGTGCAAATTAATTGCAGACAATATCATATGCTCTCACTAATGTCTGACACGTGTATTTAACTACCAATGGCTGCTGCTACGCAAGCAATGCATTACCTTGCTTTTCTAAACTATGCACTAATTTCAGGAATCCATAATCAAAAACCCTTCAAAGTATTGTAAATATTCCTTGGAGTATTAATGCCTATACAAACTTCATTTTGCTTTAGCAGGGTTTTTATATACCCTGCTGGTGAACTTGTGAGTACCTCCTTCCAGCTGCTGGCTTTTTGAGTGTATCCTCAAAGACTTGCAGTTCTTGGGGTTAAGAAATGTTTGATATTATCTTTGTGGTACTCTCTTATTTTTACTGCAAGAATAATTAGGAATTAATGTGAGAAAAATTAAATCAATATCTTGAAATATGAAGAATTTCTCATAGTATTGCTCTCAGTCTGGAAGATAGTTACATATGTTTTGCATATGACCTGTCATGAACCTACTTTAAATGATATCTTTCTAAGAAATGTAATTTGTGTATGTATAAATATTTTTGCCTACAGCACAATTTCTGAATTTTAACGCTGCTGCTTGGATTAACTTAAAGCTTATATTACTGCTGTGCAATTGAGTTAACGTATCTGCTCTCCAATATTTCTGCTTGTATGTGCTAATTTTTAAATGGGTATCTTTGCAGCGTGACAGAATAACAAGCTTTAGAAAATCAGGAGTGAAAAGAGAGAAACCTCTCATTCAACATCCCATTGACTCTCAAGCCTCTATCAGCGAACTCCCGGTGGCCCAGCCTGTTGTTGATGAGCGGTGTGTGAACTTATCCGAAAAAGAAGTTATGGACCTTTTTGAAAAAATGATGGTAAGAGGAAGTGCCATATTGTGTAGAGGTTTTCATTTGTTTTCATATGGATATCTACTCTGTAGGAGTAATTTTCAAATGTTGTAGTATTCACAAAACTGTGTTGGAGTTTGGGGCAGGGGGAGGAGCATTGACAGGTCAGTGAGAGAGGCTTATGTTGAACTGCTACATAAGAAATGGAGTAATGGATATAAAGAGTATGGGCCGTTTTCCCATAGATTCAACATACTTTTCCTGAAAAACAGGGAAAAAGAAAGAAGCTAAAAATTTGGGGCTGTTGTGTGTTGATGATTCAGTTAACTTAATCCGTAGATAGTAGTAGCCCTGATTTTGCCAGGCTAATATTCCTTCCTTTGCAAAATGGCCACTTCCATTCATAAAGTTTTACTCTAGAGAAAGTTTTTATATGGTACTGAATGCTTTCTTTCTTAGATTAATTTATCAAACGTCTTTCTATTAGTGAGGAAAAAAAGCTTTTGAAATAGAAATGTATTATTTTTGTCTTGCATAGTGGAAATTATGTATTAGTTACAGGTAGATGGGATCTTTTGAGGCTTGTTAGGAATACTGTTTGCATTTTTTTTTTTTTTTTTTATGGATGATTTAGAAAACTCCCAAACCATCCATAGGTCTTAAGTAATATGAATAAAAGCCATGAAATATCATTTTGATACTGTATGGTGTGCTTCTTTATAGGAAGACATGAATCTAAATGAAGAACGTAAAGCTCCTCTAAGAGATAAAGACTTGAGCACAAAACGTGAGATGGTAGTCCAGTACATTTCTGCAACTGCCAAATCTGTAAGTAGTTTTCTCTCCAAGACAAATGAAACTAATAAGCTTAGCTTAGCAAATGTTAGGCTTTTCATGCTGAAACTTCCACTCTTTTTTGATCTGGACTCTTACCAAAGAGTGGTAAGGAGAGAAGAAAAAAAATCTGTACTTGCTAAAATATTTGGAAATGCCTGTGGTTGAAGTGTTAATTAGTTTCAATTTTAGTTGTTGGGCAATAAAATCACTTGACACATTCTCATAAACCTCAAGGAATTGCAGATTTTCTCATGTGGGGTAATGGGTAGAACCTAAGCATACTTTTGTGCAATTCTTTTTATGCATTTATGATAGCCAAGCTGCTTAAAAAGGTGAAGAAGACTTTACATTTGCTGTAATGCCATGTATTGTTGTGGTGCATCTGTGGTGTTTAGAAACAGGGAATAAAAATACTGAAAATACTCAAAATAGCGATAAGGCAGTGTTTTAGTTTGGTCTGAAAAACATTGATTTACAGTAGTTGTATTGAAGGTTGTGCTAAATATATTGCTAAGAAATATTCTGAAGCTAATCAAAATGATTCCTTTAATGGAAAGAGCGGTCTTAAGATATTTAAATATTTCATGAAGCCATTTGAATAGAAAGGTTTATCTTCAGACCACTAACTTGTGTTGATCTTTTTTTTTTTTTCCTTTTTTCCTTTTACTGAAGGTGATTAACCCTTACCTAAGGGCTGTTTCATGTAGAATATTTTCTTTAAAGTTTATTTAGCTGAGGCTGCTAGAACAGAAAGAGAACCACTGTACGCTTCAGTAGCTCCTGGGGTAGATAAATATATTATTGATTTCAAGTGAAGGAGTGTAATTTTTCTTCCATAGTGGCAAGAGTAGTACTAGTGAGTTATTAAATAGAACAAAAATGTGTTTTGTGTGCTCAAAACACACCAATGCAGCTCTTCTGAAGGAAAAATAAAATATTTCTCAAATATTGAATATTGTATGACATACAACAATTGCAAATTACTGTATTTACTGGAAGATTGATTTTTGTTTTTTTTTTGTTTTTTTGTTTTTTTGTTCCTGGTTTTGCTGCTGTATATAGAACTTTAAAGAATCTAGTGCAAAATTCTGAGCTACTTAATGTATTGTGGTGTTGTCAGAGCTGAGTTGACAGTATGGACAGGAGAGGGAAACTTCTGATATTCAGGGGACAAAAACAGGTTTTAAAAAAGTGAAATTGGCTATCAGAGTGGTTCTTCAATGGAATTAGGTGATGTGATGTATGTGGTTTTATTTGGAAATTGGGATGATTCTCTTCCTGTTTTCACATTTCAATTATTGTTTACCATAGAATGTTATTGGAGATGAAGTTGGGTAGACAATAATTGTTCAAATACTTAACAGCAGCACATCTATCACTTCTACGTTGCCAAGTCTTAGTGCAAAACAAAGAAAGCATTAAGCAGTCACTTGTTTTTGAAAACAACTGGCAGCTAAGATTATGTTGGTGTCTACCTGATTAATCTATGAGGATAGTTTGTAAGTATTACTCCATTCTGCTTGTAGATTTTAGTTTCAAAAATTAAAACTAGAATTACGTGAAATTCTTAAACTTGAGTGCTTTGTGTAAAATTTTTAAACTATTTATTAAATGAGGAAAAATTTGAATTGTAATATGCAAACGGTGATGTGCTTTGAGAGCAGTGAATTTTCTAAGTGTATTCATTTGAAACAACCCCCCAGTCTTTTGCCTCTTCTCAGCTGTCCTATAACAAATCTGATGCTTAAGGCTTTGTCTCACTGAATATACAAGTCATTGGAAAGTTATTCAAGCTTATGTGGTGAATGTTAAAACATTTCCTATTTCTTGTTAATCTACTTCATGTTTCCTCTCATCTCTGAGAGCTACAGATTCTGTTGTGGAGATAGATTTGTCTTCAGTTGGTATTAAATGTGCAATTTTTTTTTTTGAGTGAGCAAAACTCTTTGTTGAAGTGGTCGATATTTTCGTATTAGCTCTTCTTGAAATTCTTTCACAAAAAGCAGGAGGGAGAGCATGATCGCTTTTTTATACAATAGGATTGAAGCGTAGCCTCATTGATCTCTAGAATTTTTAGCTGAGTAACAAAAGCATGGCTGCCATTGCATGTCTAACTCTTGAACATAACAAACTGCATTATTACCACCATCTGAAGTGCAGCATGTAAATAACAATTGCCAATAAATTTGCCAAAAGGTACTAACATGATAAAAAAAAAAATAAATAAACAAAAAACCCTGCAAAAGTCTTCGTGTGTGAATAGGTGCTCTGCACTTCATTCAACTCCAGTATGGATGTTTTGTTGGTATGCAAAATATTTTCCTTAATGGCACAGGTTTGCTTGCGTTGGAAAACCCTTTTGAAACATAGTATTTAAATGGCACTTTAAAAACTGCCTGTGAATTTGAATGTCCTTTCTGTAGTTTTATCCTACAAACAAACTAAACAAATTAGTTAAATAATATTGATTGGACTCTTGCAATAAATGGGGGGGGAAGAAATAAAGCCTTTGATTTTCTTATGTTTTTACTTGAATCATTAACATTTGGTTGGCTTTAAGCCCTAACCAATTGTTACTACATTTTGGCTTCCAAGCTTTCTTTTCCTCAAACCCTCTTGAGGTTTGTCCTCCAAAAATAATGACTCTGGACATGGCTCTTCCTTCTTCCTTAAAAATTTCTTCTTTGGTCACAGATAGTTGGTCATGTCTGTTCCTTTCGCACCTAATATTGCACTTGGGACTTCTCTTTAGAGCTCACGGTTCTTGGAGCTCCATTAAATAGTTGATGTGACTTTTCAGTCTATTCTGTGGTTTTTTTTGAGACAGACTTTCTTGCTTCTCTGCGCTTAACTGAAACATGAATCTCACTTTCTGATCTTCATCAAATTTAAAAATTGATACTTCATTTGCTTTGTATTCTGCACCATCTTCAACTAGTTGACCATGCTTCTCTGAAACCCTGTGCGGTCTTAAGAGTTCTCGGTGAGGAAAGGACTTGTTTTTTTCAATGGATGGAAAAAAATTTTTCTCTTCCTTCAGGGATGGAGGCAGGATAGTAGCTTATAATGTGGAGGCTTGAATGTGATACAGTTATTTGGGCTTCTGATTCCTCTTTTTCCTGTCACGTATGATGTGTTCCTTAGACCACACAAGGATAGCTTTTTGATACTCTACTGCCATGCTGCAACAGAGCAAGTTCAGTGAACTTGAGTTCAGTGTTCTCTTTATTTTAATTCATGTTGAGAGAGAGAGAGAGAGAAAATTAGAAACTTCTTTGAGCTGGAAGAGTAATTAGGTAGTACCGAAACTAATCTTTCAAATTTCCAAATGCTTTAACTCTGCTCTAGTTTAGAAATAAAGCATAAATGCTTTTTGTTGAATAGTATTTTGCACATTATTTCCTCTCTACAAAATACCTCGGAAGCTTGATTGGAGAATACAAGTATGAAACCACTCTAGTTTTATCTTCTTCCAAAGTTTCAAAGTTGATCTCTCTGAACATGAAGTAACATGAAGAGAACATAGAAGAATTTACATCATGGAACAGAAACATAACCCTCTTAACCAGATAACTGTGGATATCAAATAAATTTGCTGCTGCCAGGAAGTAGCTGCTGGAGAAAAGTCTGCAGTATTTAGGCAGAAGTCTGTAGTACTAGCATTGGTAAGAACGTAGTTGTTTATGCCAAGTAATAGAACAAGGCAGAGATGTGCTGCCTTTCTACCACATTTTCTTTCTATGTAAAATAAGCATCTTGCTTGCGTACGTGCAGAGATATTTTCTGTGCCCTGTAATGGAACAACATGATTGTGTAAATCACTGTTCAACTATCTGTGTAATTAAAAACATCCATACTGAGCAGTTGAAGAAAAATGCTGCATGGGATTTTGCTGAAGTACTAGTTAGATTTATAAGTAGAGGCAATGTTTTAGGTAATAAAAACTTAATTAAATCCAGTGATGATATCATCTAAATAGAGGAAAAACTGCTGTACTAAATGAAGTTGATGTACATTAAGGACAGTCAGTATGCCATCCCAGGGTTTTCCCTGAAGCTCTTCAGTGTCATATACAATATCTGACCTGATAATTTTAACAATACTGGCATATTTCTTATATTCAACAGGTACATGTTAAGCTAGATATTCAGTGGATTTTTTTTCCCTTTTTTTTTTTTTGTAAATGTGTAAAACACATTCTAAAACACATGCGTAAAACAGCAGAATACAGGAAAAAGGAGTTTCCACTTCTACTCTCCTGTGGTAGATCCACTGTTTTTCTGTTGAGGAACTGACTCTTAAATGTTTGGATTGATGAAAGAATGTAACTATTACTAATTATGAAACATTGAAATATTTGTGTGATGCTACATCCTACTAATTACTTTGCTCTGTTTGTTTATTATTATTTATTTTTCTTTTACACAATAATCTCTTGGCTGACCACTGCATGCAGATAGTCGGAAGTAGAGTTCCGGTGAGTATCAACATATGGTGCTTTTCTCTGTTTTGAATACGCTTTGTTTTTCAGACGTTAGACTGGAATATTTGGGGCTTTTCTGATGGATTCGAAGGTTCAGTGGGAATAATTTAGTTGTTTTATCACCGTAATCATCAATTAGCACAACCACATTTATCTTACCAGCATAAAATTGTTGATTGTGCTGTTTGGTTGAGTGATCTATTTAGAGTAAGCTTTCAAGAATCTGTTTCCAGATACTTAAGACTCATTGAAAATATATTCATGAAAAACAACAAATATAGATCAGGGTTATCTTGATTTTTTTTTTTTTT
>VWPW01017265.1:174985-223765 GCA_013389825.1 Crypturellus undulatus | reverse complement strand
TTTTTTATTTTTTTAGGCTCTTGATTGAAAGCTTAAATTGCAATCTTTGGCTTATTTTCTTTTGCTCAGCTATCTCAGCTATGTTTTTTTGTGCTATCCTATTCGTAGCATTGATAGTTTGCTGTGGAACTGACAGCTGCTTGATATCAGTGTGAGAACAGGATTTTATGTATAGGTTTCAGAAGGTCAATGAATAAACACAACGTGAGGCCAGTTGCAGCATAGATTTGACTTAGTAAGTGCTCTGTTATGTTTTATGTTAGGTGACAACTTTTTTTTGTTTTTTTTTTTGAGAGCAGACTTAAAGCACATATTTGATAATTCTTTTGTAGGACTGAATTGAGGAAATATATTTCCAAGGTGGGAGAAAAAAAAAAAAGATTTAGGGGAAATTAGGATTCTTTGAGCATGCAGGCTTCAAAATGAAATCAGAGATGTATTTTGTAGTTGTAGACGGACATTTCCTATAGAAAGGAATGCAGCAAAGATCTTAAATACATCATCTGGGTGTAGAAGCTTCCTACGGAGGTACAGGAGACTACAGTGATAGCCAAGTCAATAATTTCTTTGCAAAACAAGCACGTCTGGTGCTCTAGAGTGTTTTCAGGGTCTAATTTAACATTTGGCTGAAGTCTGTTCTCATTCATCTCATTTCTTTATCTTTGTATTGTTGACAGCACCTTTCGTTTGCCTTTCTCCCCCTGACTTTTGGGAGAGTCTGAAACCACAAAAGCTATTCAGCAGAGTGTAGATGGTACACGTATAGTTTACATNGCTAACATATTTGGTTTGTTTGAAGGCACATCCTGCCTGACTTAATGTCAATAAGTCTTAGTTTTTTCTTTAGCCATACTTTTTGGAAAATGAACAGTGGAAATGTATGCAGAACAGTAAGAACGTCATAAAACTTAAAGCTTTTGGAACAAACAAACGAGGAGGATTATAGCAGTTGGAGTACTCCTTCCTTCTAATTAAGACCTAGTTCTGTTGGAGAGGTCAGATGTTTCTGGATTGATTTTTGTTACTGTTTTTCCCCCTATAATGGCATATCTTTATTAAGGTCTCTTCAGTAGAACATACTAAGGAGTTTCAGAAACTATATATTAATCTTAACCATTCTTCTGAGATAAACCTACTTTTCTGTAGCATATCAGACTTTTATAGAAAATTAGTCGTGTGCAGTGAAGGAATGTTTTACACGTTCATGGTTTTAAATGCTACAGCTCTCAAAATTGAGGTACAGATATTTTAATAGCCAGATATCTTACAGCTGGCTGTTTTTCTGTGATGCCACTAGAGCAGGGAGATGAGCTATTAGTCGAAACTTCTATATCACTTTTTTGTTTAGTAGTGAGTGGCCAGACAAAAGATTTCTGCTACAGCAAGAAAGGATTAAATCAGGTAGTCACATGATTTTAGAAACAGTGATTTAGCAATTGGTAGATGGCAGCTCCTTTTCCAAGTCGCTTTCAGTGGCTTAACTTTGTGATGTCCCTGAGAGGAGAGAAATCATCTTGAGGATGAGGATATGGCCCTACTCATTTTACACACCTTTAAGGAAAGCAGAAGACTGGTGTAGTAAGAGGGATCAGACAAGCGGGGATTCTATGTGTGTTTAATACAATGTTGGGAAGCAGTAGTTAAATGAGAATGAGCAGCTTAACCAGTTAAATATGTTCACACAATTGGATGATGTAGGAAGTGTTTGTATGCAAGATGTAGTTCGTGCACTTGACTCAAAGAATGCACAATATGAAAGGACTTGAAACTTAATTCTAAGTCTGGTTTGGAGGGGTACAACCTGGACAGTGTGAGAGGGGCACTGAGCTCTTCGGGAGGGCACTGATGTGTAGTGCTACAAAAGGTACTGTGTGATACAGAGCACCATGCACTGCATACGAGCAGGTTGCCTCTTCCTGGTCTCTGCAGCTTTCAGATAGTGTTTCTGTGTTGATGGGAGGTTTGGGAAGAAGCTATTGAAAAGTTTGAGTTCATTGTGCAAAGTATAAATCCCATAGACATTGAACTTTCTGACTGAAACGAGGGATGTTTGAGGAAGTAATGCAATAAAAAGAATACAACTTTCCAATACAGGGATTTAATTATCTTTCCGAACCATGGTATGTGTGAGGTCATATGTCACACGTTAAGTATTTTCTGTCTTTGGACACTTAGTTGTACTGTTTCCTTCTCATACTGTGTATTCTTTTTACATGTACACAGTAATGAAATCACAGTATGAAATACTATAGATACAATAGTAACTGCACTATATAGAAAGTCAAGGTTTGCCATTAAAAAAAAAAAAAGGAAAAAGAAAAAATAATCTCCGTGCGGATGTGGTTATTTCAACACGAGTTTGCAGTTGTTGGCTCAGCTTCCTGTGATGAAAGAGACGTGGGGGGCTGTTAAACTGCCAGGCACCCTCTGTTAAAATGGGATGCTGCTGGCAGGGGTCTTGGGCAGCAGAGGCCCCGCAGGTGCCTCCTCACAGCCTGTAGCGGGGGCTCGCAGATCAAAAGACAGCAAACAAAAAACACCTCAAGTAGTTTGTCTGGTAACTGCAATATTTTGTCCTTTCTTGGCTTGAAATAGTTTTGGGCAAAGGCACAGTTGGCAAGATTTTTCATTCGTGCATGGTTGTTTACTGGCTTGGCTCAAGGATTCACGTGAATGCCTAGTGAATCATATTTGTTTTCTTGTTTTAAGCTGAAAGTATGAGACTGCCTTTGGACTGATACAGACAAACCAAAACTCTAGTTTATCAACTGAAGTCTGTCTCCATAGAAACATTTTAAGAACACTGTAACTTTTATATTTGTCCAACTGGCATAGCTAAAAGGTGGAATTGGAAAAAAAGAGTTAAACTCTGGGTATGTTTGAAAAGGGTGGTTTCCCAGGTATAACTACTTTAAGCAGTAAAGCTGCATCTTCATTCACATGGTGATTGTTGCTAATTGTTTTTCTAGTATCGAATAGAAATTTGCCTATATTGGCATGTGATAAGTTGGGTGAATATTCTTGATTCTTAATTTTACTGCAACTTAGAAGTTAATATAAATTATCTTCAAAGTCACCNAGTTTCCCAGGTATAACTACTTTAAGCAATAAAGCTGCATCTTCATTCACATGGTGATTGTTGGTAATTGTTTTTCTAGTACCGAATAGAAATTTGCCTATATTGGCTTGTGATAAGTTGGGTGAATATTCTTGATTCTTAATTTATATTAACTTCTAAGTTGCAGTAAAATCATCTTTAAAGTCACCTGGAGGGTAGAACCTTCAAGTTTTGACGGAGATTGGTGGGGAGGGTGAAGTAAGCTTGCTGCATAGTTTTTTTTAAGTAGTTAATTTTTCTGTATGTAAAATGTATAGAATCTATTGTAGGTTCCATATGGTGTGGTTAAAGAGTGTAAGCTACTTAGACCTATCTTCTTTGCATAAAGAAGCAATAGTTATGGAACTTGACCATAAGAACTGCTTGTGTTCATTTGCTGTGTTGAAAATTGCATTTTCTTTTTTATTTACTTTTTTCTTACTTGGAGAGATTCTTCTGGACTTGTCCCTAAAATTTTAAATTTGCCCTACCACTGAAAGTTTTGTGTGGCCATCCTGCCCTGCCTGGATGGCTGATTAAACCTGGGTTTTACAGAGGTGCCCGAGTAGTCTGTAAAATGCTCTGCCTGCAAGGGATGCACGAGGCTTCTCTTACTTCTAAACACAGCGCTTCCCAAAGCTCAGTCTCGGAGCGCACGCTCTGGGATCCTGTGCACCAAAACCTGGGGAAGAGGCAGGAACTCCCTCTCATGTGAATTGTTTGGAGCCAACGCGTTGGTCCTTGTGCAGTGGGTGGGTGTGTATGGGAGGAGAATCCCGAGCTGGGCTCAAAACTAGAAGTACTTGAAGCCTTTTTACCTCTGTCCACCTGCATTGCATTAGTTAACTGCTTTGCAGCAGTGTTTATGGTGTTTACACTTAAAATTAGTCAAGTCGAAAAGTGTCATAAAGAAGAATTTTGTGTCTTCTTTTTTATCATCTGCTAATACATATTGATACTGTCCTACTACATATTATATCTGTTTCTGGGATCTCTTTGTAACTATTATTCAAAATATTCCTGTGAAAAGTAGCGCAAGGAGTGAACGGCCAAGCTCTGAGAATTCCTTTGTGTCTTGCAGTTAGTTTCTGGGGAAGGGGAGAGGGCAGGTTTACTCTTGATAACAAAAGGAATTATCATGCATTTAAATCTTAAAAAGAATTTTAAATATTATCAAGTTGTAAGCACGATATCAGTGCATCAAATAATAATGCAGTACATTCACATCTTAAAGGATTTTAGTATTTATTTAGTACATTATGCTTTTGTGTAGGATATCAGCTATTAAAAAGTTTTTCTGTGAAGAAAAATCCAGGAAAAATATGTAGTTTTGGGAGTCGAAACCAAAACTATTAGACATTTATGACAAATTGGAGGCAAGCGTAGGCATCTGTAATAGGGAAGGGAAATGGGGAAAGTCATTTTTAAAATAGCTTATGCATATATTGGCCTTACATGTTATCATTTACTTAAGCGCTATTATTATAATCTATGTCACATTAAACATCATTCAATCTTCTGTGATAGGGTGGATTGAAAAATAGCAAGCATGAATGCACGTTGTCTTCACAAGAATATGTTCATGAATTACGGTCTGGAATTACAGAGGAAAAACTTCTTAATTGCCTAGAGTCTTTGAGAGTGTCTCTAACAAGCAATCCAGTTAGGTAAGTAAGAATTGTTACTACAGTTTTCATCTTGCTGTTTTCTTTTTGTAGTAAATAGTTTTTGTTCATTATGTCCAATTTCCATGAATCCAGATGAATTACTTGGTTTTGCAAGTGCTGTTTGATTCTTCGTAGTTAAAGCTGTTTAGCTTTGATGCTGAGTAAGACACTGTTGAAGAATGAAAGTGGGTGTCTGTAACCTGCAAATGGTTCCCTGCATAAAACCGGGTACTTCATTGGCAAGTTGTGCTCTGAAGCTGCTATGGCTTTTTTGCTTGTTTTTCATGTTCTTTTTTTTTTATTTATTGCTTAAAATGAGTAAAGAACTAACAACTGGACCGATTAGTTCAGTTGAACCACTGCTTTCTTTTTTCCTCTTGAACTGCAAAAAATTCATACTAAAATCACTAAGAAGTTTGAAAAGCATATTTATCTCAATTTCTGTACAAAGAGAATACACGAAACAGTCCTGTGTGTGTAGCAAGGTGACATGTATTGGAAAATTCTGTTCACACCAGTTGAAGTAGTTATCCATTTAAGCAGATGATAGCATTAATCTGCTGAGTTTCATGTTTGTGATTTATGTTAGTTAAGATAGTATTCTTATGGTGATGATGCTCTTAAGCATGAGAAAAAAGACTTTACACGGTTGGTTATGCATTCGTATTTTTGTTTTTCTGAGCCCACCTTTCTTGCACCCCTTGGACGTGCCCATCTGGTCCCGCTCATGATGTGGGTCAGGTTCTGTCAGGTGATCCCGAGTGTGGTTGTCCTTGTGGCTGGTGGTTCTCCTCTTGGGACCCCATCCCCAGGCATGAGAACTCGAGAGACCTTGTTGAAGATGATGAAGGCAAAGGACTCGCCGAGTACCTCAGCTGCATCTCTGTGCATCTGAGGATTTCTGCCTTCGCTGAATGAACTGCTCCATTCACAAGATTCTCACATTATCTATTTTAAGAGTAGATGGTTGTAGACTAGTGGTTGGAGTAGCAGCTTAGTGAATGACCACAGAACATGGAATCACTTGATATTCCTCAATGCTTAGAGGTTGGATGTCAGTATCTAAAAGAAGGAAAGTTCACAGTGTTGAATGGTTTAGTAGAGGTGTGTGTGTATTTAGCTAGCTGCCTTATAAAGATTTAGCTTACGTAGTGGAGAATACGACTATTTTTTTCATGCAATGTCCCTCAAGTTCAAATCTCTTATTAGACCTGGATGATTTGGAAGTGAACATATGTCAGATGGATGCAGAATATTGTTTTAAATGCTGCTTTTGGAACTTGAATGCTGTTAGATGGACAATGCATGACTCTTGCCTCTTTCTAAGACTACTGTTTTTGTTACTGATAAAAATAATTTTTACAGGGTACTGCTGTTCCAGCTTCACTTCTGTTTGGTATAATATCAATATGAAAGTATAGCTATGATGGAATACTTGAATGAAACATACTTTCTCTGGGTACATTTATTTTATGAGAAATACTTGTAAGGGGATATTTAATTCGGGTACCAGTATAGTTAGAATTTGGAGCTATTATAGCTTTCACAAGCTTTATATGGCATAGGTAGAAGTGTAACTGTGGCTTGAACTGTAACTTGCCTTTATTATTAAGGAAGAGGAAGAATTCATCTTATAAAATATTATGTATAAAATAAACAGTTTCTTACCAAAACAAAGCCTTTAAGGCAAACATTTTTAAATAGCATCTGTTCAGTATTTTTTTTCTAATTAGAATAATAAACAGTAGAAATTTAAGACAGATGCTTATTTATATTCTTTCTAGTGTTGACAAATATTAAATCTGAATTGTAATTTAGCCTTGACAAGTTTACATCCTGTTTGTGGGAACACTAGCAGAAGTTTACTTGGTAATAGAAGAACTGATGAGGAGTGCTTTTTGGTTTTGGCTTTTGCTTTTTTTTAAGCTAGAGAATTTTTTTTAGCTTTTAGTTTGCAGTTTCAGGCCTGAGAGCACTTAGAGTGCTTTAGATAGTACTGTAGGCTGTAGCTGTATTGATAGATTATTTTAAAAGCTCTGTTGCTTGGTAAATAGTGCTGTTTCAGAACAGCTATATCGAATTTTGTCGGAAAGCTGACATTTCTTGAAGGAACTTTTTTTTCTTTTTTTTTTTTCCTCTCTGCTTTGGAACATGTTGAGGGTAAAGCAGTGCTTTCTACTTGGCTCTGTGTAAATGTGATCAGCCAACTTTTAAGTCCCTTCAGCCTATGAATGATGTCATGTGAACTGCCTATTTAAAAAAACAGCTTATGCTACTACTTGAACATTAAGTTTAGGAAATGAGTTGGCTGTTACATACAGATTTTACCATGACCACTGAGTTAAGATGTCAGAATTTTCCTTTTGTTGTTCAAAAGACCATTTTCTCTACTCTCCCCCTGCCTCCTGTTGCACCTTGTTCCTTGCGCTCTGTTCCTCCTGGCTTTCGTAGGTGTTTGGTGCTGGCACTCTATTTGATTTCTCCAAGGACTGCAATGTGCTGAGCTTGAGTGCTTTCCTGTCAGCGGATACTTCAGAAATGATTTTGCTTACCTTTCTCTAGAGTCTCAACACTTGCTTCAGAGTGAATTAGAACTTTTTTATGCCCTTCCTCTAGGTGCTGAAAAACATCTAGTTGGAGCTGAGCATTTGTCTCAACAATTGATGGGGTCTTTCTGGAAAGTGATGTTTAAAGCAGCATCTCTGAAGCAGCATGTTAGCAGTATGGGGATGTAACTTTGGAAGTTTGGCATTTGATTATAAGGTGGCTAAAAACCTTTTTCCTCTTTTCCAGCTGGGTTAACAATTTTGGACATGAAGGTCTTGGACTTTTATTGGATGTACTGGAGCGGCTCTTGGACAAGAAACAGTAAGGACTCAAATCTTTTCAGTATAGGGAGGTGGAGCTTGTGAAGATGGGTCAAAGTTAATTTATTTTCGTCCTCCCCTTCAAGGCAAGAAAGCATTGATAAGAAGAATCAACATAAACTTATCCAGTGCCTCAAAGCATTTATGAACAACAAAGTAAGAAAAACAAAATTCATATTCTTCTAGCATCATTGTTTTCAATATATTTCAAGAAAAACTTAGTGTGTTAAATTTTTTAGGGGAAAAAAAATTCTTTGCACATTCCATGGCAGCTTTTCTTTGGAAATGAAAGTCTCAAACTGATGTAGTTTGTTTTTTAAATGAGAACTGAATTTTGATCTGTATTGAATCAGTATTTTGAGAATGAAGTTATGGAAAAACGAGTAGGAAACAATTTCTAAATTATGTCTAACTATTATCCTGTTGCCAAAAATGGACACAGAAGTATTTATAATCTCTTAAAAGATGTCTTCAGCTTTTGTTTGAATTTTTTTTCATTTATACTTAAAATTTTTGATGCTGCTTTTTTTTTGTCTACTCTAGACAAAATTCTAGAATGCATGATTGTTAATAAATATGCTTAACATCTTATTTAAATTAAGTATGATTATCATTTATAGGTATGGTTCTTAAAGTGGGAGTGAGTAAAGGATATAAATTGTCTACATTAAGGTGAATCTAATTCGTTTTTAGTATGTTATTCATGTTCACGAAGTTCTATAAACTGCATTTAGAAGGTGATTTTTTTCAACTCACTATTTTAATTTACTCATAATAAAATAAAAAGAATTAATGACGTCTTCCCCCTATAGCTGTAATCAAATCTTATTTGGTTTAATAAAATCTCTAACAGAGAATGCCTTGCTATAGCACTGATTGTCTTTTTGTTGTAAAACTCCTTGTTATTCCTGCACTTACATTGTAACTGCAGACAATTAATATTTGATATGAATGTCTGTACTTAAGAAAAATTTAAATAAATGCAGAAGTTTACATTCTGACTTAGAATTTGCAGTAAATGAGAAGTAGTATTTCCTTAGAGTTCTCAACTTGATCAAACAGTGGGTGAACCAACTACTTTGAGTTCCTGTGGGAAAAGATTTTGCCCTATTGTAGTTGTTAATGGCGATAACTTGAACTAATGTTTCATACTGATGAGGTCTTTTAGATATTCTTAGGAGATAAAAACTATGGTTTATCTTTTGGGAGGTACTAGATTTTACAAGACAGCTTCCTTAGGAGCCTAAGGAGAACAGAGTGCAGATAGGGGAAAACTAACTTGTGTCTGCAGTCAGTAATTGGCACAGTGTTTAGGAGCAGAACTGACAAGATCACGTGGAAGAGTGTGTAAGTTTTTGTGTAAAATTTCCCCAAGTTCTGAAATGCAGATACTGTGATGAACATCATTAAATACAATTTTAGTTTTATTGAAACATGTTTTCATTGAACGTTTTTCTTTTGTTCTTGAAGTACGGCTTACAAAGGATTCTAGGAGATGAAAGAAGTCTTTTGTTGCTATCAAGAGCAATTGATCCAAAGCAACCTACCATGATGACGGAAACGGTGAAAATACTTTCTGCTTTATGCATTGTTGGAGAGGAAAATATGTAAGTCAATTGAAAGTAAATACTTTTTGAATGCTCTTGAGTGAAGTATGGACACAAGTGAGATAAAATTTGCCTTAAATGCAGCTGTAACCTGTTACAGTATTTACAGTCTTTTTTACTATTTATGTGACTGGTATTTTTAATGAATTGGTATTTATTATTTATTATTCCAATATTAAATCAGGAAGAAGGGTTTAGCAGAAAACAATGGTCCTAAGTGGAAGGTGTCAAAGAGCTATAATGGCTTATTGTAAAGAAGAGAAAATTTAGTGAGCCATAATTTTTTTGTAAACAGCTGCTGAAAAGAGAAGGCTTTCATATATCCATTGTTTCTCATATTTCTGATATGTATGCAAAGAAATAGTGTGCTTGAAATTATCACAAGGAGAGTTGAAGGTCGACTTGAGGGAGAAGTTTTCTAATGTTGTATCGATTTGATGGAATGGGCTGTCCCAGGAGGTTGTGAGTTATCTGTTGCTTAAATTGAAGGACTACTTAAAAGAAGGGAAAATTAGACTGGGACATTCCGTTAATGATGGAAAAAACATTCCATTACAGTCTTATCCATTAATTATCTATCTGATTAATTATCCCAAGGAAGGCAAGATCGAGCAGTTATTTTTCAAAATGACTAGTATGCTACTATAGGTAAAGGTTTGTCATTAGTTAAAATATATAAAAATACAGTACTACAAAATACAAAGTGTGGGTAGATTTTTATCAAAGTATCTTCTTTCCACTTAAGTAAAACTAATATGACCAAGTTTGCATTTATACTGAAGTTACAACTTAATTTCATAACTTAAATCACTTACATAGCACATATCCATGAGCTTTTGAAACAAAGATCATAGGTTGATATGTGTACTTGGAATTTTTAAGTGCGTGCGAGTTTACTGAAGGGTCAAACCCACAAATTCCCAATCTCTACAGAAGTTTTTGTTTTTAGCTTTTGCAGATAACTAGAATCCCCAAATATCAAGCCTTACTGCTGTACCAAATACAGTGTTATGAAGGCAGTAATTGTTTTTCCTCTGAACTTATCTTCTTGTTTCTTAACTGAATGTCCCAACAGAGACTTATCCCCTTGTTTTAACTGTAAACTCATAGATATTTTAACATTTGTTCTTAAATTAATTTTCAGTTTAACATAATAACTATAGATAAATGCAGTTAGATTATCTACCAGTGCGCTCAAAGCTTGAGTTTTGTAAATCGTGGGCTAAGTGACTTCAAACTGGGGTGTTGACTAGGCTAAGCCGTTGACAACTTCTCTTTCTCTGTAGCCTTGACAAGCTCTTGGAAGCTATAACAACCGCTGCGGAAAGACGCCATAGAGAACGGTTCTCACAAATTGTTGAAGGGCTGGAGAATCATGAATTTGTACAACTGCAGGTGTGTAAACATTTTTTTTTTCCCTCCTATATGCTTATTTATACTTTAGAAATATACTTTAGAAAAATTATTTCTAAATAATGTGAAATGAAAGAAGACTATATATGACCTGATAATTTAAGAATAATTTCCTCACAAAATGTTTTACTTTGTATGATAAGTGACTGGTTGTGCCACCTCTTTTTCCCTCCCTTGTCATTTCACACCCCGTTCATACCTATCGCAACCCATGCATACCAAGTGACACGTGTGACCTGTGATGTGATGCATCACCTCACATGCCAAATGACATGTCACATTCCAGCCATCCATGTTACATGTGACCTGTGACAAATCCCATATGGCAGATGATGTGTATGACATGTCTCATCCTGAGGGGATGACAGCACACATGACATGACATCCCACTTCATATGTGCAGTGATATGATATTTGACAGGTGACACATGACAAGTGACTGTTGATGTGACATATGTTATCACCTGTTCTCATATATCTGGCTTAGAGGAAACTGCAACAGTAATTCTGCTTATGATAAATCTTTGTACTGTTTTTGAACTGATCTTTAACTGAAATGACTGGTTGCCTTTATTTTGATAATTGGTAATGTGCCTAAGCCTTATCTCATAAATTAATATTCATGTTATATATTAATAATGGTATTTGTCACTAATGCTATTGCAAAGGCAGTTCATTTTAAAGTCTTCTCCCATTATACGATCCCCTTGATAAAAATACTTACACTTGAATAAAGGTGCAATTGCAAGACTCATTAACTTGTACCTCACAAAAATGTTCTTGTAATGTATTAGCACAAGCCATTAAGCCAGAGTCTCTTCTGGCAAAAACAAGGCTAGCAGATGGCACCTCTTCTCTCTATTAATTTCTGATTGGACATGTACTTTGCCTTGTTAAGTCATGTCACAGTAGTAACATAACAAGAGTTATTCAAGCAAGGGTGATGACACTACGTTATGTGAAGATGCAGCTATATAAAGGGACTGCCTTTCCAAGCGAATTTTGATAGAAACTTAAGACTCCTTAATGTGTTCCATTAAAACTAAATAGTGATCCTAATTAAAACTGGAAGGTTGTTTTTATCTTTTTAGTTTGTTTGTTTTTGTCCACGAGCTAGAGATACCCTACCCCGCTACTTCCATTTGCAGTTAACAACTTTTACCAAACTAGGTTTTCCCTGAAGTCCCATTGCACTCTATTAATATGTATCAGCACTTTTGGCATTATGCTTTTGTCTGCCTGTTTTAAAATAAATCAATTAATGCACAGCTGTTCAATTATAGCATTAGCCAGTAGCTTGAGACTTCAGGCATTTTGCAGAAACACTGTGCAGGAGTAGAAAACGCACACCTGGTGATTTTAATTTTGTGTTTTTTTTCCTCCCTCCTCCCCCCAAAACAAGTTTTCATTGAAGTTATGAGAGGCGGAGGAAGAGGAGTAGGTGTTCAGAAATTAAATGTGAGAATAACTTTCTAACAAAAAGCTTGGTCTTTTACAGGTGATACATTTTGAAATGGCAGAAGCACTTGCAGTACTAAAACAGAACAGTATTGGATGTTGCTTATACTAACTGAAGCCAAATGTGATATATACATGAGACATAATAAATTTGCTACCACCATAATTATGTCTGTGCGTTGGTGTTACAATACCTACGCATACCTTTGAGAGTTGCTTTGAGAGACCAGCATGCTTTGGTCTCTTTTGTACCTGTGACATTAGATGGAGCTGTAGTTTTACTTGTGTCCTGATTTTTTTAATTTAATTTTTTTTTTTTTTTAGTGGCAATGACCATTTCTTGGCATCTGTTCTTATAGCTTGAGTCAACCAGAATAGTCAAAGACAACAAATATTTATTTTCATTCTGTTCTTAATGAAAACTTTTGACTGTATTTCTGATTATAGGTAGCCTGTATGCAGTTCATCAATGCCCTTGTTACGTCTCCAGAAGACCTTGATTTCAGGATACACTTGAGAAATGAGTTTTTACGATGTGGGCTGAAAAAAGTATTACCTGTAAGTAATTGTCTGCCTGTAGGAATTGATCACAATTAACTCCCTGTAGTTGTTAAAAATAACCAAACTGTGGTGTTGAAAGCAGCGCCTGGTTGGGGCTTGGGGAGTTTAGGGCTGTAAAGAACCGTCATCTGTCCAAATCTGGTTAGCCTGTGCCTGCTCGATTGGCTTATATTATTTTTATCTTTTTATCAGCTGTACAATAGTATTATATAAAAAGAAAATGTGAACTGCATTCCTTTCAATCTTTTCTAAGCATGTATTTTCTGCTCAGAAGGTTAATGTATTATATTTTGCAATGATGTAATCTTTTAAGGGGGAAAACTGTTGCTTTAAGGTAAAAGGGAAAATTAAGATGTGCTATGCCTTGAAAAAATAGGACTTGAAAGATAAGGAGAATGAAGAGCTTGATATTCAGTTGAAAGTTTTTGATGAAAACAAAGAAGAAGACTTAATTGAGCTGTCACATCGTCTCAGTGATATCAGAGCTGAAATGGAATATCCTTTTAAAATTGTGAAAGGGTCTTCTAATGTATTGATCAACAATTTCCTTTGAACTTAAGGTAGCCTTCTGTGCATGCAATCAATTATCAAAATGACATGTTTTAAGGATTTTCACAAGCAGATTTCATTCTACTTGTGGGGGGGGGGGCTTTTTTGCTTATTTTTTTTTTTTTTAAGAGTTTAATGAGAATATTAATATCGATACTGATAGCATTCTGTTAAATGCAGGCTATTAGGAACTGAGTTTCTCATAATTATTGTTTATTAAACTAAATACACTGTTATAAGTTGCAAAATTGCACTTGAATTTAAATCTGAGTAAAAATGGTTTGAAAACTAATTCAGAAACAATTTGTCACGCCTTCTGTAGATATGAAGAGGCAGTAAATTTTAAGTTAGATGAGCACAGAGTATTTGCTTGACACTTAAATTTGAAAAAGTGATAGCACTGGAGAAAGGATTAAAGTGTTCACCAGGGAACAAACGATCTGGATAACTGTTGCTGGAAAAGTATTTTTACGATAAGAGTAGTACAGAATATGAAAGGATTTTATATTATGTGTATGCTCATAGAGGAATTTTTTTAATCTCTTGTGCATTTCCTTGACAATATTTGCACTGATATTAATGAAGTATATCATCTGTTGTATAATATGTTGAAAGATACATCTTGTGAAAACTACTTCCTGTCAATTCTCCAACATTTCCTTCTGATCAGGAATGATTATTATATCCGGTAAGGTTTAACCCCTAATGAGTGGGGAGTAGAATAGGAGCTTTAACAGTGTAAAAGTATTGCATAGGATCTTATTGTAAAAGGGTGATAAGAAAATAATTCATGTGTGAGATGACAAATTAAGAATTAAATAAAACCAGAGAGATCGTTAATGTTTTTGTAACTTTCCTTTTTTCTCCAAAAGTTTGCAATATCATCAGTTTCGCTTTTGGAGTTTTTTACTCTCGAGAACTTTATGCTATATAAAATTGAGATTGTACTGTCTTGCACTGGTAAGAGTCGATTTTGAGCATGGAATCCTGTTATCTTAGAGATTCCTGATGTTGTAGTATAGAGATGTATATCAAACAATTAAGTTATTGATAACCTAATTTAGTAAGTAAGTGGATAGTGAATGGAATTCAGTATATTGAGATTTTGCTTAAGAATTGGTGCACTATATATTGATAATATTAAATAAGTTGTTTATTACTTGATATCTGTGAACTGTAAACTAAACGTATATTTTATGGACTTCTCAATTTTTCAGATATCACTTTGATGATATCTGACAATGACATTTTATTAGCCAACACACAAATAAGGTTTTTGATTAAAGGCTTTTACTGGTGATTGTGTAATTCATATACTGGGAGCTATGGTTAGCCTTTTCTTCCTCTACTGGTTGCATATGGTGTTATTCAAGTTCTCATCTTGTAAAATGTGTTTTTTGTCAGACCTCAGTATTACAAGATAATAGAGGAATGCGTTTCACAGATAGTATTGCACTGCAGTGGCATGGACCCAGATTTTAAATGCAGAGGAAGACTGGAGGTGGATTTTACTCACCTTATTGGTTTGTATACTACAGTCAATTTTATCTCATTCTTTGTTAAATTATATTTATTTCTTTGTGTACTTCTACATACATTGGCTGTGTCTATTTTACCAGTTTTCTGGAAGTGGAACTTACTTGTATAAGTTGCTCTTTTGAGATAGTGTGTCATCCCTGGGGTAAATGCTTCATATAAGGAAGTAGTTACTGTTTGAGAATGTCTTAATTTAAGAAAATATTTTTTGGTGATGTGACAATAAGAAGATTGTTACATTACCTATATTCTCTTTCAAAACTGATCTCTTGATTTTACTTCAATTTCCACAGACCTACTAAGTTTAAAAACAGTTTGTTTCTTTATGCTGGTTTGTGTTTATAATCTGCAGTTAATCCTTTTTAATTCACTTAAAATGTTTTGAGTTTTGTACTCTGTGAAAAGAATAGAATAGAATTCAATAAAAATGACATTCACTGTGCACTGAAGAAATCTGCTTTACGGATGCCTGCATTTTCTTTTAGAAGCCTGCAAAATAATTTTATTGAAAAAGAAAATGCTTCTTTTTGCCTTTCTTATGTTAAAGGAAGGCTTTCTGTTTTTTAAAATCCCCTGAAGGAATTTATAGCTTCATACTGATTTAAACTCTGCTTTTTCATCTTTTAAATAGTAGTAAGTTCATTTAAAAAAGAAGGGCAAAAATCATCACATGCAAACTCTAGACTGTTTGCAAAGGAACAGAACAACTCTGAGGGATTTGTTTTCAACTTTCCTGGTCATGTCTTCTCAGCACTTTTTTATTTTTATTGATTTTTCGGATCAAAGCACGAAGTAATTCACCAACTGTTTGGTTTGATCAACCTATTTAGTTCATAGGTTGAGTTTGCTTGTTTATCAATCAGGGTGATGACAGGAAAGCATAATTTGTGGGACACAGTAGTACTGCACTGTGTGATAGTTGCCAGCAGTACAGAGGATACATGTTGTAAAAACACACTTTTGTAGTATGCAAGAGACCAGACTGTTCAAAAACTATATATATATATATATATATTTTTTTTTTTTGAAATGATACTTAATTTCAAACTAACTGGATATTATAGTTAAGCAGAAAAGGTAGAGAGTCACTTGTGGTTGAAATCATTTTTTTAATTGCTTTTATATCATAGGATCATAGTTTAATTGAGATTGGAAGGATTTGGATATGTTTTACATGTCTTGTGTGATAATTATTTGACTTTAGATGCCTGTGTGGACAAAGCTAAAGTAGAAGAAAGTGAAAAAAAGGCAGCGGAATTTTCCAAAAAGGTAAGTCCTATATCACCAGTGTTTTAAGGTAGGGGATAGAAACCTGACAAGAAGATTATAGGTTTGTTTTACTGTAGAAGCTGAGAGAGAGCAGGAGAACAGTGAATCTCACAGACAGGATGTGCTTCAGCAGTTAATAGCTGTTTTTTTTAATCTTGTGCAAGGCTCAGATTTAAGCTTGCTCTGATTTCAAAAGCTGATGAGTAATGTTAGTTGTTAAATATCTTGAGTTGTTTTATTCCTATGTTATAGATAATTGATGAGAGAAAATCCTCTTTCTACTATTTTATGTCCTCCAGAAATATTTTAGTCTCAGTTAAATATCTAAAATATAAAAGAACTTGGGGGAAAAGGTTCAGATCTTTTCATCTTCCCCTAGTATCGAATTGAAAGGAACTTATTTATAAGCAGTGTTGTTAACGTGTTTGAAAAATCACGTTGTCTTTAGGTGCAGAGAAAGAAGCAGACATAAGAGATTTATTTCCTTAGAATCAACCAATGATAAATTACTCCCCTTCATTTAAAAATAATTTATTTCCTTATTATTCAGATGTTTAGAAATCTTCAAGTACATTTTGAGGCATTCTTAGTAAATAATTTGATCCCTTTCTAAAAGTTTTTTTTATATATTAGGAACGTGATAACTAGTTTGGTTTCAGTCATGTGAAGTTTTAATTCCTTATTCGAAGCAAAACATAGTTGAAGTTTTGATGTTTACTGACGGTAACCAGTCTGATTTAAAAAGCCTTTTCTAGTCAAAAGGGCAGTACCTATTCTTATAGTAATTATAAATCCCAAATAAAGGGTTTAGCTTTTTTCTCATTAAATATGGGTGCCATTTTAACGGGAGTTATTGGTGTCTAAGCTTTAAATAAAGTTGTGTTGTTTCCCTGCCAAAATTCTTTACCTTAACGTACTTTGCTTAGGGACAGCCAACTTGTGTTCTTTCCAAAAATAAGTTGTCATGTCCTGAAAAAGAATGATTATTAGAAACCTTTGAAGAATGCTAATAATCTCTTAAACATAGCAAACAGTAGCAATATCAAAATGTAGGACAGTGTTTTCACAATCATATTTGAATAGTACAAACTGGATGTCCCCATCTTACATGGGACAGCAAGACTGAAGTGGTGGCTGACTTCTTTGGTTATTTATGTTAGTTTATGGATGATACTGATGAAGCTGCAGGTGTCTCCCTTGGGATGTAAACTCTGTATGCCCAAGTGGAGTTTGAGAAGTCAGTGATGTTCTACAGAGAGAGAAAAAAAAAAGCTATTTTGTTTTTCTGTGTGCCGTAATTAGTATCTCTACATCAGTGGTTTTGTATCATAACTTACTGAATAAAAATTCTATACAATACTAGCAAAATACCTACTGGGAAAATGTAGATTTTTTTTTTTTAAAGCTAAAAATGCATCTATTCCAGTTGAGCTATTGTTCACAGACTTCCTGAAAGTACGATATCTAGTACGATATCTAAAGGGCCGAATACTTCTATGGTTAATCATTACAGTTTGATGAAGAGTTCACAGCTCGACAGGAGGCACAAGCTGAGCTTCAGAAACGAGAGGAGAAAATCAAAGAACTTGAAACAGAAATCAAACAGTTACGAACACAGGTAATAAAACTACATCCAGTAAGTTCCACAGTTGAAAACTACTTCTTTTTTAGAAATGAAAAGAAGGTACCCTTGAGAACACTGTCTCTGCAGAATTTGAAATGCGTGTGAGAGTTGTATTGATTTATTTTTAAAGTAGTGTAAAACCCTAAACATAGTTAATGGAGGTTGCAGGTTTCGTATGGTATGTTCAACACCTGTCATAGGTGTTTGCTTTATTGAGGATAATATTTCCTTAGGCAATAAAAAATGTGAATCTAGTATATTCTCTTCTCTAAATAATTGTTCATGTCCCAGTGTTCCGTATGTTTTGCAAGAGCATTGTTTCAGAAGGCTTTGTATGACAAATGCCAAGGTGGAAATAAGTGCTTCTGTATCATAAACACCTTTCAGACTAGGCATGCAAATGAAGACTCGTAACATGCATTTTTTGGAATGCTTTTGCTAACATACTACATTTACCAAAAAGACTATAGAAATTAGTGTAACAAAACACAGTGTAGGAGCTCAATAGTTATCACGGACAATCTTTTGGCCTTAGTCTGCCTTGCCTCATTCTCCTTGAATGTTAGGCAACGTTGCCGCCAATTGCCTCTTTCTTCATTGTAGGCCCTTGTATGTCTGTCAATTCCTGTGGATAACAGGAGTAGGAATGACTCAGGCTGTGGTATAACCTGGCCACCATCGATCTGCCGTCAGAGGGCAGGTTTTGTGCTGCAAGTTACCTGTGCTTGGGCCTTGTCAGAACATGGGTCACTGGCCCTCTCATCCTAATGCATATGTGTTGGTTGGTCTAATAGCNCGTCAGAGGGCAGGTTTTGTGCTGCAAGTTACCTGTGCTTGGGCCTTGTCAGAACATGGGTCACTGACATCCTAATGCATATGTGTTGGTTGGTATCTAATAGCTGGATCGCTGTAGGTTGCTGTTCTCGTATTCCAAGAATATGAGCCCATTTAGTACCCTGTGGTCTGTTGCTTTTATGATACTTTCATTCACAGACTTTTCTATCCATACTTCATTCACACCAATATTAATATTTGTTACAAATCTCTAAATACCAGCAGCCCCTCTTGTTCAGTTCTCTATGAATCGCTCCGTTACATCTTACTTCCTGGGCCAAAAAGTCATGTCTTGAAGGACAAAATTCTGTGAGAATTTGGTCTTTTACGTTAGGATCTTGTGAAACAGTTTTTTTCAGTTGAACATGCTACTGTTTGGGCTTGTTGTTTCCTTTGCAAGTTACTGGAATGAGTGTTGTGATTGCTCTGCCTTTGTACCAGAAATAACAGCCAACAGATTAAAAAGCTTTTTTTTTTGGCTCCAAACATCAGGATGCCAGAATAGTTGTGAACAACTGTGGCCTCATAACCTCTTACGGTGCACTACCTCCTTCAGTTATTTCTGTGGGAAAAAAAAAAAAAAAACACTAGATGAATCATTAATATGATTAACATCCATGATTATTATTATCTTCTTTGGTGCTCAAACTTACCAAGATAAGCTGAATGGGGGAAAAGATTTTGCACAACAGCAAGAAATAAAATGCTGTACTGTTCATTTAAATGCTACTACTATTATTAAATTTTCTTAAAAATGAAAACAGTTTGTTTTGATGAAAATACTTGTTTATTTATTTGGCAATTTTAAGGTACATATTATAAGCTAGTATTAATGCTTCTCATTTTCCGCAAAGGGGTTGTTGTATTTGTTACAACAAGTATTACAAGTTGCTTGAGGTCCAGGTGGCTGTGAGGTGGGGTGGTTTGTTCTAGTTGATATGCAGCTTGCTTCTCTTCCCAGGTGAAAAGTACTCTTACATTTCAGGGTCCAGGCCTGCCACATCAATCAGCAGAAGTGCCACCAGCACCTCCACCCCCGCCGAGTGGGCCAGTGCCACCCCCGCCACCACCGCCCCCGCCACCACCGCCACCTCCTTTGCCGCCTGGTGGAGCAGCTCCCCCTCCTCCTCCTCCTCCTCCTCCGCCACCTTTCGGTGGGCCTCCACCGCCACCAGCTCTCCGAGGTGTTCCTGCTTTCCCCCCGCTCCCGGTGACACCAGCATTACCCCATGGAATGAAGGAGAAGAAAAAGTATAAGCCAGAAGTCTCTATGAAAAGAATCAATTGGTCAAAGGTACCGTGATGCTTGTTTTCTCCTCAGTTAATTGAAAAGGGGTTTTTGAGGGAGAAGGAAGTAACATGATGTAAGTAATGGTTGAAGGTTGTTGAATTCATCCCATCCACTAACCAGAGCATTTCTGACATGGAGGCTCTGCTGCAACTGATAGTACTTTTCAAAGACACTCATTCTGCACAGGACAATCTCCATGTGTTTAGTGTTGTCCACTAACACACTGGATGACTTTCCTGTGGAGAAGATACTTAGTGTTACAGTATGTTAAGGGCTGTGTTGGAAATTTCATGTCCATCATAGAGAATTGTAGAACAAGGTGATGTAAGAAACTGCAGATTGCAGTAAAATGAAATTGGGGAAAAGATTTTTGTTTGTATATAATTCTCAGTATATTTCTGGAATACTGAAGTGTTCTTGTAAAACACATGTTAATTTTTATGCTTTTGAGTTTAGAACGGGTCTTGTAGTCCTCCTGTTTTCTTAACATTTCTGTGCAAAATATTTTGAACCTCCTGCCTAGCATGCCAAGTTACTAGCATTTTGAGAAAAATCTTCTGGGATATTTTAAATAGTGCAGTAGTATTGGTAAAGAGAGGAAAGAATGTATGAGTCTTCATGCTAGAAATGAAGCTGCTTATGTCTGTCTTTCAGAAATATGCTATTATCTAGTTATGGAATCAAGAGGGTCTTTTGCAGGAGGAGGGACTGTAGTTAATTTAGGTGGATAACTTATTTTAGTTTGTGTAACTTTTTAATAATCATTTGAATTAGACAATTATGTCATTGTTTTTGCTGTAATGATGCACTTCAGAACTTTAATGTTGTAATGCTGAGCTTTTCCTGAATTAAAAAAGTATAGGTGATTTCACTTCCTGTTAAACTTGTTCATTTTGCTGTTAAATGTCCTTGTTATCTCTTGCCTGAGAAATGTCTCTGTGCCTACCCTTCTAAAAATATCTTTGACTGTTACGTCAGTTAGCTTCTCTTACTTTCTTTGATTACTGAATTTTGATACTAATCTCTTGTGCAAGGGTTTTTTGGATAGATTTTTTTTTTTCCTTAAGGAGTATAGATTTTCTAAGGTTTGATGTGCCACTTCTCTGTATATCATCTTTGCACTGTTTTCATAAGTAAGTTTTTGTTTTATAATATGTATTTATCACGGCAGCCAATTTGACTGAAATGAATTATATTAATATGTTTACAGAAGCCATGTATAAAGTTTACATCTGAATTCTGTGTGTGATAATAGAAAGTAACTACAGATGGATACTTGGCTTAAGTAGTCTGGGAACGGTGCCAAAGTTTTTCCACATTCTGAAAAATAATAAAATCTATTTAGATCATCATGAAGGAACAGTCATTTTAGGAATAAAATTTTTATTGCTTAATTTAGCGCATTTAGTTGTAACTCTTCATAGTTGATGTTGCATTAAGTTAGGTTTTAATGTCTTGTCTGCAGCTGGTGGCAAGATAGCTACAGAGTAAAACAGTGATCAGGTAGTGAAAGGTGGAGGAGAGATCCTGGTAAGGCTCCTAGGTATGATATTGATCTGATATTGATCTACTTCCTGCATGTCAGCTTCAAGTCAAGAAGCTCTTTAATTTCAAAGTTTTTACTGGCATTTGACAAGTGTTCCAAACTTGTAAACGATGATCGAAGACACTTAAATACTGGAGTAGGAGCATTTTTTTTGAAAACATGAAAAGGAGACTCTGAATCATTCCTGAAGTGTAAAATCAACTTTCAGTTTTGATTGCACTCTGTTTTCATTTTTTATTCTTTTAAAAGCTGATATCAAATAAACTACTTCAATCTCTATGTACTTTACTGTTTGGTACACGAGTAAAGTGGGAACTCTGCACATTTTATTAAATATAAAATTATTTCTCCTATGAAAGATGCTACCTCTTGAAGACTTAGTGTTTAAAAAGAACATAATAATCTAGTCTAGAATATCCATATTGGCTTATCATTTGCAAATGCTATCCTTTAGCAAGGAAGATTAATGTTTCTGCTACAGTCTTTAATTAATCAGTGCACATCAGTGGTGAAGAAAAAAATCAGTATCTAGAAGATACTGATAAGAGATCAGCAGATAGGAGAGGAAGCAAGGGCAGTTGCAAAGCCAGTTGCAAATACGTTAATCAAGCCTGTTTGGAAAACTTGTTGACTGGCTAACTCGGTAAACATTTATATCTGTACAGTTATTATGAGAAATACCCAATGGAGGTACTGCTGACATGGACTATTTCTTCCTAATAGGAAGTAAGAAAAGGCTGTAGAACTTGCCCTGGGTTTGAATAGTTTTCTGTTAATAAACTTCAATTATTTTAACCCCGTTATCTACAGTAACTGTGTTCTAGAGTTACTAGTAACTCTATTTCTAGAGTATTAAATTGTGAATGTATCATTATAAGAATGAGATTTGTGTCTTCAGGTTATCAAATAGAGCATTAAAATGCTATATTTTGCCATTTTGAAATACTACAGGCTAAAAAGAAATCAACCTGAACAGTGTTGCCTAAAATGTAAGCTTGTGGGAAAAGCAGACGTTCTCAAAATCTTCTGGGAATTGCTGGTAATTTCTGACCACCAGACATAATCCTTTGTTATAGGTTTATGCAACTGAGCTTCATTTTTTTTTTATTTTATTTTTTTTAAAAAAAAAAAAAAGGAAACTCAGAAACATGTTCCAGTATTCACCAGTAAGAATGAACAAGAAACAGTAAACTCCTTTCTCACACCATGTAGGCTATAAAAGCACCTCCTTGTACAAATAATTGTCTCCTAAATTTCTATTAGAAGAAATATTTGTATAGTCTATTGTTTTGCAAAACGTTAGGGGAATTTTTTGCTGACACCTGACACTTGAAAATGCATGTTTGGGCAGTTGCACAGCTTTGCCTGAAGTTATTAAGTTAATCTGATAAAATTATTATGAAGATAGAGGATAGTTAGTATGACTGTTTTTCTTAGGAAACAAGAGAATGTTTTTAAGATGGATTGAAATAACACCTTTATGAACCAAATTCTGACTTTTTGTGCACAGCGTGGTGCAGGACGAGGATGGAATGACGGCAACAGCAGCTGTGTTCATCATCTGCTGCTTCTAATAAATTTGCTACCTCCATGGGTTAAATCTCATGTGCCGTGGCACCATTTAGGCTTAAGCACTTTAAACAGTTTCTTTATTACTAAGAATGCTATTAATTCCCAAACTTAATTCAGTACAATTATTGCAGCAGCCTAATAGCATTGATTTTAATTTGGCTATGGAAAATACGAGTTACTAACTTTAAAAATGACCTTTTGTTTCAGGTTGAGCCAAATGAAATAATGGAATGCAGCTTTTGGGTAAAAGCTAGAGAAGATAAATACGAAAGCCCAGATCTGTTTGCAAAATTAGCACTCACCTTTGGATCACAAATGAAAGGTACTTTCTTTTACTTTGTATCCTGCTTCTGGTAAGTTTAGAACTCGGTAATGCCAGGCATCTTTATGGTTTGTGCAATACTATGCAGTTCACAGCGTGATTTTTTTAGTGGAAAGATGTCTTACAGCACATACATTTTATAAGCATAGCCATCTATTACAGGAATTGCCTCTCCCTCTTTTTGTGACCTATTCTTGAACACTAAGAAAATTGTTAAAACAAGCTTTGTGAGAGTACACGCCAAACCTGAACTTTGCAGGCAGATACACATTTGTTTCAAGCCAGAATCTAATAAAAAATCAAATTCTAATACTAAATGATGCCCATCTGCATTAAAATAACTAGCTGCGGGAATTTTAGGTTGTCAAGTTCTTTTCGATATTCTGTGCATGGAGGATGTAATGTATGATAAAAGTGAAATCATTGCAAGTTGCCTGAAATTTTGATTTAGTAGAATGATACAACTTTAAATATACTTAGATTACTACAATCTTCTAAAGTTTAGGGTGGAATATGTGGGTGTGTATTCTTTAAACTCTTGGAATACTGAAGGAAAACGTGAAATATTCTTCTGATGTATGTTGGAGCACCATGTGGAATGGGTTGATTGTTTGGTCATACTAAAGAAACATACGGTGCAAATACAGCCTTATGATGGAGTTTTCTGTAAAGTCAAAGTGGGACTGATCAGTATGTCATGTAAATTACTCTTTTGTCAATGTTTTTGGATTAAAAAAAATCTTTAATTTCTCAGACACTTTTCATTTTGCCAATAGGAGGTAACATTGAGTGGTATCTTAAGTCGGAATGCAGTTGACTAACTCCTGAAGATTATGATTTTTGAAACCACCTCAGCTATTTGTGGTTTCAGATGACATTAGAGTACTTCTGAAGCTGCATACAACCCCTTGAAAACTTATTATTAAGCATGAATAGTAATGAACCTCGGAGCAGTATTTAATATGTGAGCCATTTACCAGTAATTTGTTTCAGGCATTGGGAAGTAGCAAGTACTGTTGAGGTATGGTTCAATAATAACTTATTCAAGAGCTAATGAGGCAGCCCAACAAATTATAGTCCAAAAGGCAGCAGGTACTGAAAGAATGAATTCCTGATCTAGCCACAAATCTTTCCTCCATCTGTCAGGCAGTTGCAGTGTGGCGTGCTTTAGGGAGGCGCGCTTCTTGAAGGTGAATGGAGTCAGATGAATCAAGTTTTTATAGGACAAATCTAAATAAGCAAACTACATTGAGTATTTAAAAGAATGGAATGTGTGTTCCAAGATGTCAGTAAGTATATTTTCTATGTTGTTTTAACTCCGTGCTTTTGAGAACTAACATTTCATCTTGAAGGTCTTTTCTAACCATAATGATTCTGTGCTTCTATGTGGTGCTTTATATTTTAACTGTAGGGAATCTTTTCTTAAGTAAAAGTGCTAGAATGTTGTTGCACTACTAAAAAATACATGAGGGGATGGTATGACTTCAAGTGCAAGTTATTGTACATGGAAATTTCTGGTATCCTGGATGTATTCTGAGTTTCAGGAATAAGAATAATATTTTATACTAATACAGTATTTGAAAAGTGTATTCAGGCTAAGCCAGGTGTTTCAGAGTATCATAACTTTGCTGAATTTACTTCAAGTAGAGTTTTTCCTTGAGTTATTTTTGAGTAACTGTGTATGGTTTTCCTGTGCCCATTGGAAACACCTTAGAAAAGTCATCATTTTATCAGCTGTTTTTTTTCATGGATAGTATTGAGTTCTTGCACTCAGAGTTCTTGCTATTTTAAATAGTCCTCAATCTTAACTATTAGTATTTGGATTGTACAGTGTTTCACATTTTTGTCTCTAAATGCTTTGATGATTTTGTTTTCTTTTTCACGTAGAAGTTAATAAACTTTGGGGCTCACCAGTAGAAGGAAAGACTCAGTGGCCTTGCAATCAGGCTGCAATTATATCTGGTTTGTCACTGGCTTAGGTGTAATGGCAAGGCAAGGAAATCTTTAAAAGGAGCCTCCAGCAGCATATAACATTTAAAATGGAATAAGTACCTTCCTAATGAAAATGACAGCCTTCTGCCTCAAGCTGAATTCTTTCATCAGCAATTGAAGAAATGTTCCTGAATTCCTCAAAAAGCTTCTTCATTAAAAGTATTGCAAAAACTCCTCTTGAAATGTTGACATAACTGTCAGTTGCCTGTGAGAGGAAATTCTTCCTGACCTATTTGCACAGTTATAAACCTATAAACAACAAGAATTTTCTTACTAGTTTCGTTTTGTGATAGCTTTGTAGATGTTTGTCCTGTCCTTCCTGAGGTTATTCTCATTTAATAGTTGTAGAAAATAATATGCTATAACAAAGGATGCAAGGAATGTTAAAAATACAAAGATTGCAATGCTAGTGCTTATTTGAATTTCTCTAAATTGGAAGTTATGAACAGAAAAGTTGTTAAATATGCTGAAAGACTCATACACAACTATTGCCAAATGAGCGAGGGAGATGTATACCAAAATGCAATGCAGTATTTTGTTGAAAAGCTTCTAAAGAAAATATGGTGCACTTTCAGAAGTGTGATGTAGTAATACTGTTCACTGATGGAAAAAAAAAAAATACACATATGCTTTATTTTCATACACTTGCACAAATGAAGTAAAAAATCATGTGTCCAGTTTTCATATGGGTTGACTAGTGTTTTGGAAAATGCTACTGTGTACTACACTGCACATGAAAATCTTATTTAGCTTAATTAATATTGCCTATTGTATTTTATTTTTTCTTAATTAAAGTTTTAAGGAAAGCTCTAAAAGCCTCTACAAGTTGCAAGAGTCTCATAGTAACTTAGTACAGGCTCACATAACTACATCCAACATGAAATTTTCCTCTGCAACTTCTGTCTACAAATGGTTGCATTGAAAGAGTGTTCCCTTCCTTACCTTTAGCTGTATCTTCAGAGAGCACATCAATCACTAAAACGCTGATTTCCAGCATAATCTAGGATCAATAAAATTTCTCTTTCCAGTCAGTTCTGTTTCTCAGTATGGTTTACTAATGCGCTCTGTGAGGATGATAGATAATGACACAAACATGCATTTTATTATCTCAAGAGAGCCTAGCCAACATGTAAAACAAATATGTGCATGAGAGGAAGAAAACTAAGAACTTATTGCAGTAACTTGGTGGATATTATCTTCTATTCTATGATACTTTGGAATACCAGTGAGTGTAATAACTGAGGCAAAGCAAATGATAACATGCACATGTATTCAATTTTGGAATTTCCAATAAGAGCAATCATAAATTTAATCAAATGAATTCTATTCATGTTTGTTTGGACGATGAGAATGACAATTTCCTTTTTTTCACTTATCACAGTTTTGTTTTAAGATACTTGAGAAATATTTTCATCTTGGTTGTCACTGAACTACATGCTTCCTAATTGTCAGAGTGACACCACCGTTCATGGAAGGCAGTCAAAGCTGCAAGAAACTGGTACCTTTTGGAAAGGTAGCAGGAAATGAAAAATAGACTTGAAGCAAGGAAAAATAAGTGTCATAAAAGTTCACCTCCAAAGCACCTTTTTCATTAATTAAGGAGTTAATTATTGTGTGTATCAATTAACTACAAAAAGATAAGAATGTTTAATCACTCGGCACCAAAAATAGAGAGGAATGTTCTCTGGTAAAATAATTTTATCTAAATATAGTTGGATGCAAATTTCTTTCAAAGTGCAAGAGGAAGGTTAAATCTTCACTCATTGTTTAACTGTCAGATGTTTAAAATACATGCTTAACTAGTATGTCCAGTGTGTTAGCTGGGTGCAGATCAGAACTAATCACACTACACTGATGTTCCGAGATCAGTTACTGAGCACGCTTAGGGAAACATGTTCTGTAGGGAGCATCAGAAGCACTTAGGGTGTTAGGCCCTTTCAGGCTTTACAGGATTTTGAGATGTCAGGGCTTGAACTAAGTTAACTGAGTTAATCATCGCTGTCTCAGTACAATCTTGAAGGGTTTTTTACAGTTTTCTTCAAGATAAATTTAGGCGACCTGAAGAGTTTTCTGGAGCCTTTGTTGGATGGACTGTAAGGCTCCAGACTGCCCGTGGAAGTCTTTAGATGTGTGTGTTGAACTTGAAACCCTGCTCCCAGGTGCAGAGGAGGAAGTGATAACTGTAGTCTCTCCAGCGGTTTGAGGAAGTAAATGGGATTGCAAATCAGGTGCAATTAGGACTTAGCGGGTGACTGTAGGTTATTAACAAGTCGGGTAATGTTAAGATGTGGTGCCATGAGGAATACGTCTTTCCCATGTAGCAAGAATAGCTTTTTCAAACTTTCAGCTGCTTTCTGTGAGCTGTTAAACACTTTCTTAATTACAAAGAATCCTTTCTGGTTTGGGGAGTATAAAGAGGAAGTAAAACTGAATTAAGTCAGGTGAGTTATGTAATATTAACCCTGCAGTGTTTCTTAAGAATTGAAGTTAGTGATTCAAGTGATCTAAGACATGCATATTGTTGTTATGAGGAGTTTATTGTATGATCTTGAAGCCATTCATTTCTGCTAATGTACAATAAAATAATGAAATACACCATCATCTGAAAAACCCTTATGTTGGGTTTAAATTATCCAATATAGATGATATACAGTCTTGGAATTCTCGAATTGAAAAAAATGGTTCCACTTTTGATTAAATGCGTAGTTGAATATTTTCCTTGTGAAGGAGATATTTTAATGAAGTTGATCAGTAATTTATGCTCATTATATTAATCCAGTCTAGTTGTACTTTTCTGGAAATTTGGACTTCTGCTTCAGTAAAATCAAAAAATATATATATATATTTTTTTCTTGGACAATTTGTGTTTCTGTAGAATGTCATGAGAAGGTCAAGTGTAGCATTAGCTTTTTTAACAAGAACCACCTTAATAGCACATCTTTCAAAGCATTTAAGTAAATCAATTTCCGTTTTTTATCTGGAACAATGTTTTGTATATATTTTGGTTTTATCTCTTAACTAATGTCAGAATTTACTGTGGACTACACATGTATTGCAGGGAAGAGACCAGCACCATCAGCAATGTGATGCCTGTAGTGCTTAATGCAATACAAGCCCCCAAAACTGCTTATGTTGGTGTTGAATTTTGTGAATATGAAATACATATAGTAAGTGTCTTATACCGAGTAAAAGTTTAAAAAAAAAAAAAAGAAAAAGAAAAATTACAGCTGTGTAAATTAGAAGAATAGTCATTTGCTTGGAGCTTCCTGTAACTTTCTGCTCTCATGTGAGAATACCCAATATATCTGGCCTGCAGCTATCAAAATCTGTGACTTTTCACTATTGGTTTGATAGTCTAATTGCAAAACTCTGCAAAGCAAGTTAATGCTTTTTCCCTAAAGGATCATATTAATTTCTAGCTCTTGTAATTTAGGTTGTGTATTTTGCCAGTCAAGAATGATAGTGCTACTCTGAAGAAATTAATTATGTGTACTGTAGATCAGTAAAGGTAGTAATTAGTACATAATAGTCTGTAACTATTGGGATTGTTCCAGTACAGAATTCATTATCCATATGACTTCCCTCAAGGGAGAACCTCTCAGTCGGTCCGGGTTCTGCTGCTTCTTTATGACGACAGCTTTAAAATAATTCAACTGTCCCGTTAATTGTGTGTTCAAGGTTAGGTTGAAATAATGTTTTAATAGCTGACTTATATTATTCATATTATAGGTTCTGAGTGATTGAGAGAATAGAGAAAATACAAACTTGGAGGTAAACTATCCAACGTGCAGGTGTGTATTTATGTGGCAGGGGTGTGTGTGTGTGTGTTAAGCAGTGAATAGGATTCAGTGATGGCAGGCAGAATTGTGTGCAATTTTTGGTGTTGTTTACAAATGCATAGAAATTTCCATTTTTTTCTAGATTCTTCAACTAAGTTCATAGATACAGAAGTGAAAAATGCAGTGGTAAAGCACATGGCATTTTCCAGGCTAGAAAACAGATAAATATTTTTCTAGCCTTTTTTTCTACACTTTTAGTTTAATAATACTAATTAAATATATTTCTGTAATATTACCATTCATCTCCTGCATAGGAAGCATGAAGTAATAGTAATATATTCTTTAGAGTCCTTTATTGCAGAGTTATGATTAATATAAAGCTTGCATAAATAGTTGTATTAAAAGTACTAAATGCTACTAAAATTTAGTTTAATATCTACACGTTTTGGGTCAGTATCAGAGGTCTAGCATTTAAGCTTGTTTTGTTGAGTGAAGGTGAAGAGTGTTCAAAAACTGAATACCGTGTGGGAAGGTGGTTGGAGAAATTGAAAAGAGAGCACAGCAGACATGGAGAAAGCTCAAGGACAGCCCAGGGAGCCAGCATTGCTTCTGAGAAAGAAATCGTGTGTGACGCGATGAGCTCAAGTAGGAGGTGATGTTTAAGTAAAACTAACTCCTGAGTCCTTCAGCTACACTGATGATTTCAACACCCTCTTAATATGTCTTAATATGCATATGAAAGTGATGAGTGCTTTCCTTTTTAGGCTATAAGACTATAAGCTATTCAGGAAATTGGATTTGTGCAGCATTGTAATCAGGTGATAATGCTTATCTGAGTTTATATTAAATATTGAACCTCTCCCCTACCTTTAGAACAGCAGAGGAATTGGCTTAAAATAGGTGCAGGTTTTGGCTATTTCTGTAATCAGGTAGATAAGTTCAGGTGTCTTCATAAACCAAAAGGGTGGCCACCTTGTATAGAGCCCAGATTTACTGTTGCTCTGCTGAAGTCTCAAATGGTTGTTCCTCTGGTTCAGGTGCACGTTACCACCCCTGCTAACCCTAGTATCTACCCCTCTGGGTAGACACTTCTCAACTGAGCGAATGTCAGTGATGCTGCAACAAGCCATCACCTCTGGAATGCTTTGTGCAGGATGTTGTAATGGACATTTCTTCCTCTCTGCTTTTAAATCTCCTGGGGGTTATTTTTAGCCAAGTGCTAACACACTCTGCTTGTTTGCTGTTTTTCACTGTCTTCTACCCTTCTGGTAAAATATTACTTGAAACAGTATTGATTTTTTTTTTTTTTGTCAGTGTATCATGGACTAGCATTTTCTGTTTGCATTTGTTTCAGTAGGTTGGACTAGGTTATCAAGAATTCCTTCGTGTTTTGCTCATCAGCTTCTAGTGATATTTTTAGACATTATTCTCAACTATTTTACAAATGCTTGGATAGCTACATTCTAATTTAGGCTGAATTGCCAATATTTGAGTTGCAATGTGTTAGTAGTTTGCATTAGCTCCTACTTTCTAGGTCTAAAATCAGTTTGAAGTAGTGAATTGAAGACCATAGTATCAGTGGGCTGCTGTTCCCTCCTGCTTCAGAGCTTTCATTTTTCCTTTCCTCAACTTGTGCACTGGATTCTCATGAAACTTGACTTGAAATATCCACAAGAATACAGTATTATAACTTAGATTTTATATTTTGCCATCGCTATGAGAACGTGCCTAAGAGGTAAACAACTTACCTGTTTCATTATTTGAAGCTGTTATTCTTTCAGAAAAAGCCCTACAGTACAGCAATATAAAAGATGCGAGTGTCTGTATTTAATTTTTTCAATCCTGCAAACAAATTAGATCATTCAAAGCAGGAATGCACAATGCCCTTATTATATTCTTTCAACCTTAATTTAAAAATTGTTTTGAACATTTTTTTTCTTGATACTGTTGACATAATTATAAGTTCTCCAATATCCATGAATACAAGTCAATAGTACCCTTAAAGTTAACTTAATATGGAAGAGATTTGGAAGAAGTGCTCGATCCAGCTTTGAACTTGAAGGAAAACATTTGTATTCCCTCGTGTCTGGTACTTCTATATGAAAGAAAAATGGATTAGTGTAACTTAAAAAAAAAAAAAAAAAAAAAAAAAAAGACATCTTAAACTCGGATAAAAATCACGGAGCATTTCCCCTTTTGCACATTTTAAAATCTTAAAAACTTTGCAGTCAATTTTGTCCAAAATTCCCATAACACAGATGTATGTGTAAGGTGGGAGACAGCGAGTTTCCTTTTAATACTGCGTCTCTGGTATTTTTCACGGGTTCGCTGTGCTGGAGCTGTGTGCCTTGCTTTGGGGAAATAAAACCAAGAAGCGACGCCAGGAGCCCCAGCGGTGGTGACTGCTGGGCTGCAGACTGCAGGTGGCTCCCTCGGTCTGCCGTGACCGCGCGTTGCCCTGCGGGTTCCTCGCCCTGCGCAGCCTCTGCTGTGCACACGAGTAAGACCCAAACCCCGGGAAAATGACTGCTGTGCAGCCTGCAGTAACCAAATGCTCCAGTGTCTTGCAGGAATTTCAGCGTGTTAGTTTGCATGCTTATGTAAGCAGTTTGCACATCTGTGTTTCAAGTACGGGAAATTAAGTAAAGTAGGTTAATTTGCTCTTTCTTTTAATGTAACTGGGATTTTTTTTTCAACAATCTATTCAAATATAATAAAGAGCAGTTAGCTCTCTAGAAGAGCAACAACAAGACCTATTAGCTTGTCATTTTTCTTTCTTAGTGTTTCTTTATCTGTCCCCTCTGTAGATTGTAAAAGACTGTGTTGCCAAAAACTTTCATTAAATAAGCCCTGATTGCTGCATTTATTGCTACTAAGCACAGATAATATATTGGATCATAAATTAAAATAAGACTAAGTCAGTATTAGACTTTTTATTTAGTAGACTGAGGTTTCTCTTACGTCATTTCTACTTTAAATTTAAAATAAAAGCAAAAAGTCATGATTGAATCTTATGTTTTTTAGCATCATTTAAATGTTGACCTCAGTAATTGCCAGAGAATGTCTGTCTTCTTTTAAAAAAAACAGAAAAAAAAAGTGTAAAAGTTTGTTTAAAAAAAAAAAAAGTGTGTATAGCTGATAATACGATAATAAAACATATAATAAGCCTTTTCTTCCTGGATGCATCCAAGTAGTTCGTACAGCATAATAAAGCTTAAATTTAAAAAGTCAGGACAGAAGAATAGCATGTGATAATATTGATGTTGGAAGTTATTTTTTGTGTCACATCCCGAATCTTGGCCGCAGAAGTGAACCCGTGCTAGCTACCCCCGTGAAACCAACTTTCCGTAGCTGCGCGGGGAGGCCGACGGTTTCCACGCTGACCTTGAGCGGTGCGTGTGGCTGTGCTGCAGCTGGGCGATTGTTCAGCCAGGCACAGATGAGGCCTCCCAGGAATTGCTCTATGTTTGTTTCTCTGTCAATTTTTTTCCTTTTTTTGTGCGAGGGAGCCACTGTGCAAACGGTAGCGGTTCGATAGCACCTGCTTCTGTCGAAGGGAGTTGGGGGGCCTTTTATTTCCAGGGCATCAGTAGCCAGTTCATTCATCACGGTACAAAAGGACTAACGTGAGAGCAGCGTCCTGAAGGGGCCACAACAAATGAAGGCTTCCAGCGAGGAGCGAGTGTTTGTAAATTCTGGCCCTTCACATGTTGTTTTAGTTTGCATTTAATTAGTCTGCAGTTTTCTTTCAAAAAAAAATTATATGGTCCCTTTTCGCTGTGATAGGTAATTTGTAGCATTGAATAATATATAGATGTTATGAATAATGAATGATACATGTATATATATTTTTGAAAACCTACATTAAGCAAAACAGGTGTACTGTTAATTGGACCCAGTGGCTCTAATACTACTAATTTGCTACAAGTTGATTGTATGCTGAATATTAAGTGCAAAACTTGGATATAAAAACTGTCTTTTATTCCCTTAATTTAGGAGAACTTTCCAGTTTCTTGCATTGATTGTATTTTACATTCAGTTGTGTTGATCAAATGTACAGATCGGCATTAGTGTTAGTAGTGTTGAGAGCAGGTGAAAGCTTGCTAGCCATAAATGATCTGGCAGAGGCTGGTATTTTGACCCAAAGCTTTGTGTGGTGGTTTGATGTGAAGGAATGGTCATGTTGTGAAAATACTTTCCTTTGAAACAGAGAGCAAGGTGGGGATTTTGGTTTTGTTAGTTTTGTTTGTTTGCTTTTGTTTTCTTGAGTTTGGGGCTGCAAAAATTACTGTAGCAGAGGATAGTGAGTAAAGGCTATCCCAGATAAGCTCCTAAGCATCAGCATCAAAAAGCATCACTGTTTTTGAGCTGTTGCTCAAGAATTTGAGAAGTGGTATTTTTTTTTCCGTATTACTTAAGTAATATTTTAACTACTTAAAAGTTTTTAGTAATTTTATGTATTTGATGGGATATGTTCAGTACTTTTAAACAATTGCATGACACGGCTAAGCAGGTAATCAGCTAATGGACCTCTTTTCTATATTTTATTTTCTTCATGAAAGTCTCTTCTATTTAAAAAATGGATGAGTCAATTCTGTCTATCAAGTAAGCCTCAGAGGGAAGAGGCGTTATGTTTTTCTCTACCTGTACTGTCTCCTAAGATCCCCATTGGATCAAGGATAGTGATCCTTAATACTCAGCGTATACATACAGGTGACATTACCCACATTAAGGCCTTGGAGAAGGGGATTCCTGGTTACTTTTGAATAACTTGTTTGACACACATGGAGGGTGTTACATACTTTATACATTGTTTTTCTAGGGGAAATAAAACTTCTTGATAGTGAATTCATAAAATGCACCAGAGGAAGAAAAGCAATTTTTGTATTCCAAAAGGTCTCTTCTGGTCTCAGGGATGCGTTGTTCAAATGAAGTATAGCAGATTGAATAAGCAACCGAGGACAGACACACATGTACCAGGCACGCTGGGGAAAGGGGTTGTGTACAAAGACTAATTAGCATGAAATATGAATACATTCATGAAGCAGTCTTGATGTATAATGCTCTTACAGAGAATAATTTTTCCATGAGTTCAATGAAAAAGAAATTCAGAAGCTGAAGTGCAAAAAGAATCTTGTTTGTTTTTAAGAAAATCTATATTCCTGCAATAAAATGCATGCTCCATGAATAGGTAAGAAGATCAATCTGAAAAGATTTTTTTTCTCTAATGTCAAAACAAAGCAAAAAATGACATCAAAGATGCTTTTCTTAAGTTTTTTTTTTTTTCCAACTTTTTTCTTTTTTCTTTTGCAAAGGAATTTAGGTTCGATATTAGAAAAAAACTATTTAATTTGAAGCCAGTTACGCAGAATATGATTAAGTAGTCTTTTCTGTGATACCACAAGGTATTATTTTTAAAAAAAGTCTTTTTTAAAGATTTCCCAGAAGTGTGTGTTATCTTTTACCTATATGTCTATATATGTATGTACATATGACCTGAATTTGTTTAAAAAAGTACATGCATACAGATGTGTGCCTGTATAGACACGCACCCTCACACGTGTGCACATGCCCATACACGGGCACACACACTGGTAACAGGTTGCAGGTCAATCATTTGCTGTCAGTTTTAGGTCTATGTTCTGTAATTCTGTGCAAGCAAGTTATATATTTTGCCTTTTCATGTGTTCTTTGCAAGTTTTAATGTTTTGTGAAAACTTGGGTGGTGAAAAAGGCTCCCCATGTGCACACTGCTGGGAAGCGGGGGCTGCAGTGCAGGTTACCCCTGTGGAGCCAGAGGGAAGGAGCAGGCAGGCTGAACCGTCACCTGAGAACAGGCCGTGTTCAGGTGACTGAGTCTCTTGTGGGAGAAAAAATGAAAAGTCTAGAAGAAAGGAAGNTGCTGTCAGTTTTAGGTCTATGTTCTGTAATTCTGTGCAAGCAAGTTATATATTTTGCCTTTTCATGTGTTCTTTGCAAGTTTTAATGTTTTGTGAAAACTTGGGTGGTGAAAAAGGCTCCCCGTGTACACACTGCTGGCAAGTGGGGGCTGCAGTGCAGGTTACCCCTGTGGAGCCAGAGGGAAGGAGCAGGCAGGCTGAAACGTCACCTGAGAACTGAAAAGTCACTGAGAAATGAAAAGTCTAGAGGAAAGGAAGGAAAATACTGAAAAGATCTGCTACTCTCTGGGAAAGTTTGGGCTACTTGTTGAAGAGACTGTATCCCTCTGTTCAAATGTCCTGAAAAAGGTCCAGCAGGTCCAGGAATGACAAGTCGTTGGTTGTTTAAACAATGTTGGACTACTTTCTAAGAGTACTTTTTTCTCAAATGCTTGCTGTGTGATTCTTACTTTGTTTGTACTGAAGTATAAATTGTGCAAATGGGATTTGGTTTGTGGACCTGGTACAGGTAGGGATTGTGCTGCCCTGTAACAATTAATTTTGTTCTTGTGAAAGATGCGCTCTGCCTGGGTCTTAGTTTTACATGGAAGATGGAGCTTTTTGTCTGGTGGTGGTGCTGTTAACACTCCACTTCAAAAGAAAAAAAAAAAAAAAAAAGTAATTAAAAAAATGCTTTGAGATAGGGACTTTTACCTGGTATTTGGTTGTTTCTGCTCTAATGCTGTCAGAAGACACTTTTGACAGAGTATCTGTTTTGGCAAGAGTTCTTACCAAATATAAATAGACTAAGGAGAGATCTGTTATCTAAATGAGTATAGGTTCTTTGGAGATAAACATTTCAAAAATGTTACCTAAAAGTGAACAAATCACATGTTATTAACTTGCTGAATTCACTGAGAATTTGAAAATATTATTATTGTAATTATGGATACACATAAAAAGCTGATAATTCTGTTGATTTGTTAATAGTTTCTGAAGTATGTGAAATTTAAGTTGTAATTTGATATATTCTGTGTTGTATCGCTTGTGTAGTTGTGAGAAACTGAAATGTTTCAAATGTAATTTTTGCAGACACCTTTTTTCTAGTCTGTACCAGGGGAATATAATTCTAGAATACTAATACAGGATAATTTCCTAAAATTAAGAGGCAGAAGAATAAGAAATTTTTGGTTTTCTAAAAGCAAAGACACTATGTTAAACTAGTGGATCTGTATATAGTTTCGTTTGATTTATAAAAGCTTTATATTCTAAGCTATAGATAACTTAGAATATCCTAGGGGGTTTTCCATTTCTTTTTGTTGTTGTTGTTGTTCTTGGGTTGAAGGCAAACTTAGTGATTTTTTCTTTTTAGCCAACTTTTGCTTATGATGCTAAAATAAAGGTAAAAAGAGCACAGATGACATCTGGTAAATTTGGACTATACTCTGGATTCAGTATGTGTATATACTTAAAATGTGCTCCAGTGTATAGTGAAACCTGTCTATACTAGTAGATGTGGAAAAACTGGTAAGTGTCCATAAAATTAATCCTATAATGTAAAAATATATGATTTCATTCAGAAATTAAGCTCTGAATCTGATGGCTATTGAAACATCCTGTTCTGCCAACTTTATAAAACAGTATGTGTCAGTTAATTGCCAATAGTATTATTAATAGTGATAATTGCATCCACTTCTCAGGTCTTGTAATGTAATTCTGCACTTTAATTTAGTCTGAGAATAGAATTCTTTTTGTGTAAAATGAGGCCAAATTTAACAAGTACTAAATCAACAGAAAGGAGCACTGTTTCACTGTCTAGGTCAAAACACCAAGATGTACCAGGATACTCTTAAAAGCTGCACTCGATCGTGGACTTGATACAAATTGAGGATTCTGGGATTTTAATTAAGATATTGAAGTGAAGCACTTTTTTTTTTTTTTTTCCCCTTAGGTTTACGTTTCCAAGTAAACCTAAGGAGAGTAAAAAAGGAGAAGGATACCTAAAATATGCATTTATAAATGCGCTTATTAATTATGTAGTTTAAAAAAATAAGCCGGGGATTTTTATATCAAATGATAGTGAGATGGGGAGGCGGGCAAGGAATATACTAAACACTTCATTTTCAGACTCTTACATTAAAAACAGTGCCTGTTTGTCTTCCCTGTGGAAAGGGATCATCCTTTTTGCTTCATTATTTTTAGGATTTCTTCAGAAAATGTGGTTCATGTAAATGCCTTTGTCTGGAAAGATGTGTCTTTTCCAGGCCTAATCAAGAGGTACAATACGTTAAGAGATTTTTGCATAATGGACTAACAAAGGAAAAGTAGTTTAGGATAATGTTGGTAAAGTATGATTTTTTTTTTTTTTTTAACACTTGATTTTACTTGGAATTTTTTGCTCTAAATCTTGGTCCTTTTACTTCTGGAAGTTGCCCAGGTAACAGATACGGCAGATGATAGAAAATACTGGTAGGAATTCTGCCTGGCAGCTTGTTGATGGCAATAGCCAGATTTCTTAGGGAAAAACATAACTAAGACAGCTGTCTGAATTAGATATTTTATCATAGCAGCGTTTATTTTCATAGGTAAATGTCTTCTGTGACCCACATAAAAAAAATCAGTCTTTTCTTACTTGAAAAATGCATTGACAAATCTTTTTAATCTCTAGTTCGGCATTAATATATGAGGAATGTAGACATCTAATGATGTGATACCCGGCAAAAAATTTCAAGGACAAGTGCCTCTCTGTAGCCAGAGGCACCAGGTTGATGTGAAGTGGTGCAGATGCAGGCAGGAGTGGCAGTGTCAGAGGGACAAATGGGGCAAAACAGTCTTGGGGTTTGATGGAGGGAAAGCGAAAGAAAAGTCAAAAGAAGAAACTGCTGACTTGGCAAAGCAATTCATAAAATCCAGCAAAATTAATGTCTGTCTCGTTGTTCCTTGGCAGGATAAATAGAAGAGGGCAAATGCAGTGTTTTGTTTTAAAAGCTTAGAAGTCTAAATATTTATTTCAAGTTGTTGCTGGAAAGACAGAAACCATCAATACGAATGGGTTAACGAACCATAATTCAGTTGTACAACTTAACTGTGCAAATTCCTAATGCAATTTCCAAATTGAATATTATACTAGTTGTAACTATTTTATGGTAGTATTATCATAAGAAGAGGCATTTAACTTATTAATTTATTCACCAGATGTGATAGTCAAATATAGTAGCAGTCAATGATGTTGTAAGAGTAGAAGCAGTCAATGGTGTTAGAAGAACAGATAAGAAGAATATAGTTCCCGTGCTATTTTTTGACACAACTCATTTGTAAAACTCAGTCGTGACTTTTCTCCTTCTATGGAACAGAATCTGTGGGGTTGATGTCACTTCCTTATGCTTGATTACATTAATTAGGCATAAAACATACAAGATTGCGAGAGATGTTCCCTGCTCTTTTCCCCTGCCAGGCTTTTATTTTTTTATCTCTAAATCTCAGAGTAAGATCCACTTTCAGATCAATTGCTCATTTTCTCTGTAATGAAACTTTTATTATTTTTATTTATTTATTTAAAATCCTATTAGGTAGTTAGCTGTTATGATTGCAGAAAGGACAGAGTGACAGCGGGAGCACTTAATTAATTTTACTTCAGGAATTGATAAGTGAGTAATGTGGATGAAGGGAGGAATGCCAGGTGGCACTGGGAATAAGCAGGAGCTCCCACAGCTGCCAAGCGCGCTGACACGAGGCTGTGCTTGCACCAGCTCCGCATTTATCTCCGGATATTGGGGGGGACAGTTTGCAGTTTGTCAGAGGTTACGACCGAATGACAGGTCGGTGACTAAATAGATTCAGATGAGAGAACGTTTTAGTCACAGCTCTGTGTAATTTCTGAATTGGCCCTCGTTGGCCCTCGCTGAGCAGGGGGTTTGCGGAGTTTGGCGCTCTGCCTCCTTGAGCACAGCGCTACTCTAAGCTCATTTGGTTGCTCGGAACAAGAGAGGGGCCCTATTTCATCCTCTTTGCTAAGGCAAGAGGTTGGTGAATGCCCACAGGCTCAAGCTACAGCTGGGCTACCTAGGCAAAACGCGCGTTGTCCTCTGTGCCCTTCCATGGGAAAGTGGAAATCACGTGGCGGGATGAATGGAAAGGCTTGACAGGGCTCAGTCAAGGGGGAAAGGCTACGAGTGCATGTTTGAGGCTATATTTTACCTTTCCCATCTTCCCCCCTTTTTGGAACTAAGGTTCCTGTAGAAATAACACATTCTTGCTAATGCTGTTGGAAATATAAAACTACGGGTAGCTTCTCAATGTAATCAATTTAACTCGTCTTTAAGGACTCTGAATATGCTGCTAAATATTCAGTATTACTGAATTTTTAAGCTACAAAATATCTCATCTTGTAATCTCTTTATGAAGATGTTAGTTTCCCATTTACATGGCATGCATAACTCATTATTTATTGCTTCCTTTTTTTCCATTGCCTCATATAAGCTTCTTTCTTTCTTTCTTTCTTTCCTTTTTCTTTCTTTTCCCCAAAGGAGTGATCCTGTGTTTAATAGTTTCAGTTGCCCAGGAGTACTCCTATATGTATATTTTTATGTTCCCTAAAACTGATCTACATGTAAAAATAGTTTTCCCTAGATTTGCAGCTCTTTATCCACAGATCTTCTTTCAAGGCCAACTTAGAGAATAACAATTCAATAACAATTCAATTTTTTTCTCTATAATGACTTTTGCTGAAAAATGCTAGTGAATACAATTGTTAAGCCACCTGCCAGATGGAAATAAGCTGAAATTACTCATTCATTTCTTATGACAGTACAAGGGGTTTTGTTCACTGTGGGTGCAGACTTGCTATAAATTGGAGATTAAGGCTCAGGTTCAGACAGACTAAAGTTCACCTAAATCTCTGCTTTGTCCAGCTCTAGCAAATAAGGTACAGGTAGCTTGTTTTTAGCAAAATATGATCACTGATTTTCCTCAAAACAACAGGACATATTTCCATAACAAAAAGGCAAAGTTATTTAAAAAGAAAAAGCAATGAGAAGATGCTACATAGCAAGGAAATGATAAATAGTATGGCAGCTGTGTTGTAGTCCTCTTTTTTTTTTTATCTCCTTTCCGTTTGGATACTTATCATATTCATAACTCAGAGTTGTTAGTGTTCGTACTTTATTCAAATTACTCGGCAATAAAACTGCCTACGTTTAAAAAGAAGGAAGGGAGGCTGTTAATATGAGCTAAGTGTTTGGCCCAGAGTTAAATGCTTTAACAGCTTCAATAATATTAAATAAAATTTTATGCACTTCTAAAAACCTTATTGTGCTAATTTTAATGCCATTTAGTAACTGAACTAATGAACAGGTATATAATTTTATTAGTTACTTTGCAGCTGTTAATTTTCAAAAGCCATGTGTGCTAACAGCTTTTTTTTTTTCTTTTTTTTGTTTTTTTTTTTTGATGTGAAGATGCAAAGTCCTGGTGGTATAGACCCTTTGAAATATTTCAACTTGTTTGTACATTTTCTTAGTCTAGTTTAATATATTTTAAACTTCTGTAACTCTAGAAGTTATGTCATTGTTTTTTTCTTCAGATGCTAAATGTGTTGCAGGCAGTGACCATCTGTGGGATAGACTAATTCACAGGTGATGGTATCAGTGAGGATACACATTTAAGCTGCACGTGCTTTGTATAACGTACAACTGGAGCAGAAAACAATCCCTTACATCATGTTGCATCACCTTTTTTTCCTTCAGCTTTGATAAACAAGTATGTTGTTGCTAACAAAGCAGTATTCAATTCTAAATAAAACAAAATGTTTGTTACTTAGCATGTAATTTAGAGACATATTTTGTTTTAAGGAGGCCCCTATGTATCTTCAAACTACACTCCCACCTTTGGTTTCCTCATGTCTCTTTTTCTCTTTTCTTTTCCTGTCTGCTAGATGTAGGTGCTCAAGAGAAGTAAAATTAAAACATTCTACATAGGTCACCAGTGTGAGATGGTTCAGCATTTTGTTATTTGGATTGCTAATTGCTTTTTAAAAAGGCTTCTTCTTCGTATTGGAGGAAGGAGGGTGTCATTTAAACTATGCAGAAGACTGTTCTTTTGGGGGGAAAACAAAAAGCTTCCCCCAAGAAAAATACGTGCAGAGTAGCGGATTTAAACAGCAGCAAATGCTGCATTAGTGCTGTCGGTTTCCATGGGCATGGTGGCCTGAACCGAGAGAGGAGAGCTTGGCAGCCCTGCAGTGGGACTGGTTTTCCTTTTGGACCTGGTGAAAGAGAACCCAGGAAGGATGATGGTTGTGACTTTGATGCAGTCACATGAGTGTCAGAATTGAGTATTTTTCATGCTGTCTTTTGTGAATTGGCACAGAGAGAACTTCAAGTCCTTCAAGTCTGTGCTTGAGTAGATTGAACTTTTGAGAACATTTGCTTTGGAGATGGGAGTCTTGTTCTAATCACAAAATGAAACATTTATCAAATGGATGCATTTATAAGTGGTGATATTACAGCTCCTCAAGCTTAAGCAGGTTAGAGTAGCTGGATGTATTATAAAAATTTTGAACATCTGGTCTTTTGTGGTTAATAGTCTCACAATAGTAAAAAGAGTGAATCTGGAAACAGTTGAGGGACAGTAATGAACATCCTGGTTGTCCTATGGTTGAGTAACTCAATACGTGTTTTGAGTTGTACTCATGCAGCACCTTTGCCCTTTCAGCTCTTACTCACGAGGCTGTTTCACACACTTGCTGTGGCTGGTCAAATGTGCAAATTACTTCTGTAAATAAATTTACCTCTGTGGGGGATGAAATTAGAAAAAAAGTTGTCCTCAGATCAGTATCTGTAGGCTTCTTTGCGTGCATCCTGTTACTGAGAACACTTAGTATATTGAGGAATATTGAGAGGTGTCAGTCAATCTGCACTGTTCCTAAAAGCTTGTTCTCTGTGTGTGCTTGTCATTAGAGGTCATAGTTATTACTAAATCAAGTTTGAGAGGGGGGAATGTTTCAATTAATCCTACCTAGCATTCTTGTCCATCAAAATGTGTCTTAAAATATTTAGATATATAAAATATTTATCAGGGGCTCATATGCGTATCAGTAATTTACTTGCACATCTACTGAACTGATCTCTCCTTAAAAAGAGGAGTTTTCTGGCAATCCATCTCCTATGAGAGGCTTGTCTTTCTTGCCTATTGCTACAATTTTAGTTCAGCTTCCGAGTTAGTAAATTAGTTTTTCCTGCCAGGTCTAGGTCTATTCTGGAGAATTCCTGGAACTTGTTTTTATATGGAGTTGGTTTTCACATGGTGTTGGAGATTGTCATGGGAATAGACTAGGGTCTAGGGTCTCCTCTCCTGTAGAAGCTGCAATGAATTGGGTTCTGCCATTGAGCTCTGAGAAATGCTCACAACTATAAATTTTCTCAATCTTCTGCTAAGCTATTTACGTTTCCGTTGAATTTTTGCTGTATCGCTTAATAAATTTTTATTATCCCGGTTGACGTTTTGTAAGCCAAAAGACTGAAGAGAATAACACTGATGTTGTATATTCTTGGCTAAGCTCGCTATAGACCAGGCCTTTCTTCAATATTTGTGGAAGGAACCTGGTGGTTTTTTTATATAATTTATATAAATTTTTATACTACTTTTTATATAGTTTTAATCCTTGCATATAAGGCTAGTGTTACATGTTACTTGAGGAATTCTCAATTTAAATATACAGGGTTTTTTTGTTTGGCTTTGTTTTTTACTACCATCAGCATAAATAATTGCTGTAAGAACACTGTATCTTTTTAAGAATCCTACCTTTGTATTTATTGTATAATAAAATCTCAGATGATTTATCAGTTTTGGATCAAAAACTTTAACATTTTAAACTTTAATATGAATATTTCAACAGAAGGCACTCATGCTTTGAGCTAACACTAAATCATCGTGGACTGCCTTTTTAAAGGTGCTTGGAATAAAGTAGAGCTGAAGGAAAATAGCTTGTGGGTTAAAAATACATAAACATATTTGGTGGTGCCAAATTGTCTTTGTTTTATGACAGTTTTCATTTCCTGTTTCTTCTAATATTATTAAGTCGCTTTATTTGTTTCTTTGAATATTTCAGTACTTTGAGGAGATGGAGTTGTTTTGCCTTGGACTCATTCTTATAGATGCATTATTATAGTTTCCTGGCTAAGATGCTGTTGCGTTTAAATCTTACAGTTGTTATAACGCCTCAGAATTTAATAAATGCATGCTTTACAGCTAAAAGGGCGCTAGAAGAAACAGAAGAAAAGAAATCAGCTCAGCCAAAGAAAAAGATTAAAGAATTAAGAATTTTGGATGGAAAGACTGCACAAAACTTATGTAAGTAACATAAAATACATATATTAAATATGTAATTAAACCGTACACAAAACTATCCTTTCTTTCCTTTCTTATTTACTGGTATGTGAAACTACTTTCCACCCCTCTTCCTAAAAAAAAAAAAAAAAAAAAAAAATTGTGCTTCATCCTGTATAGGCTTTTGGCTTTCCAGGTCAACTCGGTGCCATCACCATATGTATCTATATGTATTTGGTGTCATTCTTGAGGGTTCACATTGTGGGAAGGCGGTGTGGGTATTTTCATGCATACTGAGAGCTCCTGGTAGCCTTGTGTGGGTCTCAGTGTTAATACTTAGGAAGAATTAGTTGGAAATGGAGCCTCCTTATGCCAAAGTAGGCTTCCGACATATACTTGAAAAATTTAATGAAGGGATTTTTAATTCAAGAATAAGTGGTGTTTGGAGGTGTCCGATGGAGTCTCTGGCTCCTGACAAACAGATTCTTGGAGTTTGTTGTTGTGTCATTAAGATAGATCCCTTAGTAAATCCTCTAATGTTGCTGCTTTCCCATCACTGGCTAATCCGGTTATTTCAAATGCATTTGGGTTCATGCAGTTCTAATTGTTTAAGATGCATTCATTTTTGGTAACAAGATTATTTTGAGGAAATAGTGAAACATTACTAAATTCAGTGAATAGATGAAGTGGGGTAGAAAAAGCAGTTGCAGGGGCTTCTGTTAAGCTCTTAGACAAAAGTGCTTCCTTTTATACTCAAGGATTTGCAACTTATGTAAATGAGAATGGTAAATCTACTGTCATGATGCTGTAATTGAGGTATAGGAAATAGCAAAATGTGAAAATTTGAGAACTAAATGCTTCGTCCGTATCTTCATGAAGCACAAAAGCAATGAAATGCCTTTTTCATATGAATATCCAGAGACCTTATTCAGCTTGCAAGAGCTACTTTTAGTTGAGAAAGCTCTGAAATTCTTATTGTGACTAATTTTTCAGTGAAAATGAGGGTAAATGCTATGAAGCAAAAGCAGGTGTCCCTTCCCAGGAGGGGAAAAAAAAAAGGAACCTTTTTCTAAAATAAACTGGCTCAAGTGAACTTACTGAGTCTTACTAGGAGAACAAAGTTTTGCATATATATATGGTTTGGATTCATTATGCAACTTGGGAAAACCATTCAAAAATGAAACATGAAAAAATATAATTTCTTAGCCAAGCAGAGATGGCATGATTTTAGATTTAGAGAGATTGATGAGATTGATTAGTCATGAGAAACTGACTTCTAATAAGAAAAATGTTATGAAATTGAAGTTAGGTGCAAATGCTATTAGCTGTAAATTGTTCAATGGTATAAAGTAGTGCAGTTTTTATGCATGTGATGTAATTATCACATGCAAATGTTTTAGAGTGTGGAGAGCTCTGAGTCCTTTTTAGCATTTCCTCCTTTGTTTTGTGACTGTAGCTTTGAAGAACAATAGCTTTGCTTATTATTTTAAACTTGATCTTTCTGTCTTTAATTGTGTGTGCAGAGCAATCATTGACAGCAGTTGATTCTTCTGTTTGCATTGGAAATACCACAAAATGCCACTAGTCTATCTACATCCATGCCAAATGAAGTGTAAAACCAAATCTGTGCATTGCTTATTGCCGTGTCCCTGAGCACATTTTCCATAGCTGCGAATGTGCCATGACACAAGTCATACAAAATTTCAAACCAAGTGTTGAAAATATGGGTGCAGGAAAATCAGTCATAGTAGTTGGGCTGAGAGTACATCAGCTTATGAGAACAGTGTGCCAATCTGTTAGGGTCGTTTTATGGCATACTGAATCGGGCGTTTTGAGATGTTATAACAATCTAAGATCAAATTGCTTTGATAATTCTATGTTTAAACAAGCTATAACATGTTTTCTTTCTTGAATAAGCCTAGTTACCCTCAGAAATGGGAGAGAACTTAGGGTATTGCCATCTTGTTAGCTTTTTGGCATGGAATTTTCCTAGAATGCCATGTAAATGTCATTGAAGCAATTGCAAATTCCCTTCATACATGTCCATGTGGTTATGAAAACAAAATTAATAGTTAAACCCTTCTGATGACTTCGTAAATCTACTTCTAAGTAATAACATATTTCACCACTTGTAAAAATAGGACTTTATTGATACAGATGAATAATATTGCTAGGAGCAACAGAGACTCCTGCAACAGTGTTCTGTTCTCCTAGTCTTACTCTTTACAGAGTTTCATTAGCATTTGAACTGAAATAGCGCACTTGATCTGCAGCTTATTGTATATGGAAAGCTCTTTTGTTGTTTAACATCTTAATTTGAATGAAGAATGGGCTGGTAGAAATGAATTTTGTGTTTACATGAATCCTTTTGACATTTTTGATTCTTATTATGTGTTATTGAATTTTAGCAATATTTTTGGGATCTTTTCGTATGCCTTATGAAGAAATAAAGAGTATAATTTTAGAGGTTGATGAAGAGAAGCTGAGTGAATCCTTGATTCAGGTATGTCAAAATGTCCTTTATTTTGTTCATTGTTTGTTTGTCACACAAAAATGTTGTGAAGGAATAAGAATTGCAGAGTGAAGTAGTGTGTTTACTGTTTTGTTTTTCACCGCTACTTTAGTGGATGTTGATATATAACAGCAAAACTATCATTACAATAGGTTGTTAACAAAAGCCATTTCATTGCAGAGTTTGTTGTTTTCCTTTTATGAACGAAAGGAACAAGGAAAGGAAGTTTTCAAAAGGCAGCTTGTGGTGATTCTAATTTTTGAGTTTGTAATTCAGCCAAGGTCTCTCAGCCAAAGAGAGGAAACTAGGGAGTGCTCTGCCCCGTCGGATACGCTCTGGTGTGGAAGCAGAGTGAGTGCGTACGGAGCCCCTGAGGGTCCCTGGGAAGCGACAGCAGCCGAGAAGCACTCGAGGCAAAAAGTGCACACGGAAGTGGCGTAGCAGTATGTCTGGTACCACAATACTGGCATTGAATTAGTTTCTTTTAGTATAATACGCAGATTTTTGGCATCACGACTACCAGCTCACCCCGTATCTGCTCTCAGCTGTTTTTTATAGCTGAGGTACCAGGCCCTATTTGCCTTTTCTGCTTTCCTTGAGCCATGCGTGTGTGTCCCCTACTGACATGCCGCTTCCTCTCCCCACTCCAGCAGCTTTCTGTGTGATTTTCTTCCTCTTGTCTTAGTCCAGGGAAACCAGGTAAAACTGAGTTTCAGGTAAAACTGAATTTTCTAGTCTTTTCAGAGTTAGTTTATGCAGTTTGTAGTTTCTTCAAACATAGATATATTTGAAGAAAATTGACTTCACTTTCTTGCAAATGTACACTGTAAATTGAATTAAGTTTATCAAATTAAATTTACTTTTGTGCTTCCTTCGCAGTTTTTCTTACATAAACAAAGCCTTCCTACATCTCTGGAGCTTTGTTTCCTTGAGACTTTTGTGGAAAGGCTGTCCTTTTCTCGTAGACCCCAGAATACTGGGTTCATAGCAGTACGTACAGGGGACTGTTGTTTTTTCCTTACAAAAAGCTTCTGCACAGGACAGGAATTATTTAGAAAGAAGTAGGAAGTCTGAATTTACAATTATGGTCAGGGATATTGGATAATTTGATCAAGAAGCCTACAGGATTAGTAAAATCAAATATGAACAGGAAAAAATCCTTAAATACCTCAGAAATGCATAGTAGCTTAACACTGGTGTGGCTGCCTTGTTTACAGCAAATGCAGAATTATCTTGAGGTCTGGATTAGTGGAAATAGCAAATAATATAGGCTAAAATATAAGGTCATGATCTCAAAATGTAGCTGTAAAACACTGGGAGCTAATGTTGTAGTGGTTGCTGATCAATCCAAAGTGATTGAGGAGGAGGAATAGTGAGTCTGTTCCCACCAGATGAGCATAACTACCACTGGGAGGGAGCCCTAAAGAAAGCCCATGTGATTGTAAGCTGTATCAGGGAAGTATTTCCAAGAGAGAGGATAATTATTATGCTTTTGGATAACACACTTGTGCAGAATATTTTAGATCATGTCTTACATTTCTCAAAAATGAATTAAAAATATAGGCTGAACTTAAACTACTTAAGGTGATTGGGGGATGGAGAAACAGAGTTTGCAAGGGAAGCTAGAAAAGATTGTCTTGATTAGGTTAGCAGTATAAATAGCTGAGAGGGGGTATAACTGCATTATACCTGTACTAGGAAAAGCGAGAGAGCTAGATTAGCATCAGGGAGGAAAATGAAATTGCTGAAGTAAAAGGCAGTGGTAGGAGGAGAGCGCATGGATGCCTTCATTTAAATTCATAACCATTTTAGAAACGCGACTCTTGATAATCAGCGGAAGAGCGAGGCTTTGCCTTGGCGTTCCAGGGGAGGCAGCTGGAGCAGGAAATAATAAGTTTTATTTGGAGGTTGATCCATTCCTGTAAGGACTAGCAGGACTCTAAATAGCAAGGAGATTTAGCTCATATGCTGTAAGAATTTCTTTCCATCTTTCTAAAAATATTCTGAAGAAGGTATTGGCGTAAATGGCTCTATCATCCACCTGGTGTTCATCCTCTTCTGATGTGTTTTATTCTGGTCGTGCAGCTACGTGTGAGGTGCTGCCTAATTTACTAGTTCAACATTTTTTTAGTGTTACTAATCGGAGAACTTGTACAAAGCAAACCTTGTTCACTTTGATGCTTAGCGGAACCTTACAGAAATGCGTGTGCAGAAACTGCTTTCTTCTCCAAGTATCAGTAAGTCACTAAGACTCTCTGAGTATCTAAGTAGTTGTGAAAGCTAAATGAGTACAGCACCACAGAGCATTTCGAGAAATGCTGTCCCTTTCAGTTAGGCTTCTTAAGCTTTTGTTTCTTGCAGCTTTTCAAATTTATCGTGTAATACTTCCTAAGGTAATTGGTTTTTTAATCAGATTGGATACATGGCAGACTGTAGGCCATTTCTTTTATTCCTTCAGAAATATATTCTAGGGAAAATATTCTCAATTCTATTTGAAAGAGTAAATTCTTGTAAGCAGCTACACATCAAACGTCTGAATGGAAGCAGCTACAGTCCAACATGACGTTTAGCAGAATTTTGGCCATCTGTCAGTGGCCTTTCAGCTGATGCTTCTGGCCTGGGTGCTATATGGAGGGGCTATTTGACAATAGTAGGGAAAGAAGCAAGTATGCTGTAATGTTTTCTTTCTTGTAGTGGTATTTTTAGCCTGCTGACAGTGAAATGTGCGTCATCTCCAAGAACCTCAGTTCCCGAGTGTTAGTTTAGATGTGGAGAATTTGGGACTGGATTCAGCCAGTTGTGAATATGCATTTTGCACATGTTTGAGGTTTAATGGTGTCATTATCCTGGTATTTCAAAATATATCTGTAAAAACAGACTATTAATCATTTTAGTGTATATTCAAGTTTGAATGTATGTATGTATGTGTGTATGTATTATATGTGTTTTAATTATGACTCCAGGTTTTCTGTTTGCTCTTGGAATTGGTGATTTTTTTTTTTTTTTAAGTACCTTTAAAAGTTGCAATGCAAGGATTCTGGCAACATGATTTTGTTTAACCAGTTTTATTGCTGCATATA
>VWPW01017265.1:123762-174523 GCA_013389825.1 Crypturellus undulatus | reverse complement strand
TTTTTTTTTTTTTTAAGTACCTTTAAAAGTTGCAATGCAAGGATTCTGGCAACATGATTTTGTTTAACCAGTTTTATTGCTGCATATATGGATAAATCTTATGATTTACCTTATATCAAATATCTGTATGATAGATAATATTTCATATGTGTTCTTTACTGTTCACTGTCTAGCCCTCCAGCATAAATTTTAACCTTTGTTAATGAATACAAACCATTTTTATATGATTTTGAGGACCTGAAAAGACATTATGTGAGTTTCTACAACTTCAGTGTTCTCTGAATATATATTTTTTCTAAGAAGCATTAACGTACCATTCAGCTTGTTGATGTTAGCCTTCGATTTTTACTCCTTTTTATATAAACCTTTTTTATTTTCCCTTTTTTTATTTAAGTCTGCATCATCATTAATATATTATTCTAAAATACCATGCTCCAGATTGTGTTTTGATTTTCAGTCATTTAATGCTTTAGCTTCATTTTTGATTGTTCGATAGAATAGATCAGCATAAACTTTTGACTATATATGTATACGTATATGTGTATATATATACCAGTGTTGAGGGTCATCACCTGACATGTCAGCCTGGAAAGGTGCTCTAGAAGGGTGTTGCAGAGGTAGAGTGTTATGAGAACACACTGATGGAGAACGAGGACAAAGCTGGACCAAGCTCTCCTGTTGTCTGCTTACCAAAGCATATATATGTATGAGTGCAAGCATGTTTGCATGCACGTGTGTGTATATATATGTATGCGTATGTATGCATATGCATATATATATGTGTATACACTTATATATTTGCATATTTTTTTTAACTATTCACTGGTCATTTATCTATAGGTTCAAGTTTTATTTTAGATTCTATAAATTATAGACCAGGCAGCTTGGCTTCAGTCCCTGGGATGCACAACTCTTTGAAATGCACTTATAAATTTGTGCAGGACAAGGCAGCAATCAGAAAGAGCACAGATTTGTTAAAGGCAGAAAAGACAAAGACAAAAAATTATTTCTGGCAAGAATGAAAGACTCCTCTTCTTACTCTGACTTAACCTTTGGGTATGTAACTAGAAAGAAAAATAAAACTTCTTGCTGAGTTGTGGTATCAAAAGTGGTGAGTGTTACACTTACTGTCTGGACGTTCTGTACCAGTGTGAGATGGTTCATGAACTGATGGTTCAGTTTTTGTGAAAGGTGATTTCAAGAGAAGCTTCTGCACTGCGGTTGTGAATGTGGTCTTAAGCAGTTTTTTCTTTTTCTGTTTTGCTACGAACGAGTGGTTCCTTGATTAATATGAAACGAGCAATATACAAAAACATGTATATAGCAAATAACTCTTCAATGTTTGACAGTTTGAGAGCTTTGTATATAACTCTAAGTCATCCCTCAAATTAGAGATTGTAACAGAGGTACTGATGTCTGTATTAAATAATTACTGATTTGATGTTTAATATAGTATTGGAACTAATGGAAGAAGCTCCTAACTTTCTTTCTTTTTTTTTTTTTTCCTTTTTATGCTAGAGTCTAGTAAAGAATCTTCCTGAGCAAAAAGAGCTCAATGCCTTAGCCCAGTTAAAGGATGAGTATAATGATCTTTGCGAGCCAGAACAATTTGGAATTGTCGTAAGTATTAGTGCAATACTTAACTGGAAAGTTCTATTTTGTCCAATAGATTGGAAAGAAAAAAATTAGATTCAAGTATTTTGTTTAGATTTAATGCAAGAATGTTACCATTTATTTATTGATCAGTAATCTAAAATCAATCTTAAAAATGCTATGTTTTGTTTAGAGGAGTTAGGGAAATGAAAGGCCAGTCACATTTTGGAAAACCTCTAGGCTATTTATTTTGTAACAAATGATATAAAGTTCCCAAAATACATTGTTTTGCAGCAATGAGGAGGAGACTTCTTTGCAGTGCGATATATAACTCTATGCAAAATCCCCAGAGGAAAACTATGCCCCTGTTTGTCACATGGTGGGAAGGGGCTAAAGCAATGTGATGTTTTACTCCTCCCTCCAAAGGAAAGGAGGAGACTGGAACCATTGGATTCTCTCTCCGCTTCCTCTTTGCTCTTGAAAAGGCAGTGAGCAAAAGGATTAGCAGGAGGTCATTGATACAGCAAATAAATATTTCATTATTCCTGTCTCTCAGAAATAATGCCATTCGAAGTGCAAAATTGTTTACCTTTTGTGCAAACTTTGCAAAGAAAACTTTTTAATGCTGTAAATTCTTACCGACACCACCCTGATCTTCTCTAACGTGTGTCTTCTCCTTATTAGATGCCTTCTTTTGCCACAAACTTTCCATTTTAAGTATTATACCCATCTTGTCCCTTCTACCTCAGCCCTTTTCCCCAATTCAGTATTGCTGTATTTTTCTATGGGTTTTATAGAAAGAGATTTCTGGATCAGTGTGCCGTTTATCTGCATCCTTGCTCTCCTCTGTGGGGTAATAGTGAATTACTCCTCTGCTGAGGAAGGCCATGACGGTGGCGCGGCACTGTGGGTTGGGAGCAAGCTGCAGAAGTCGGTGTGCTGTCCTGAGCCGTTTTCTAGGGATTCTACATCAAAATAAGAAGCAGAAAATTCAAAGGAAATGAAAAATTTAGAATGCTAAGTGAAAATCACTGGGGAGACGTCTTTTGGTTGTCTTACATACCTGTGATCTTTGGTTTCTGACTTGCAATTAATACTGAATTGAACCTAAATGATCCTTGTTTTTCACTCAAAAAAGAAGAAAAAAAAAAAAGCTAAATCTTTTTTGAAAAGAAATCATACAATTTTTATAAATATATTTTTATGTTTAGATGGTAAATATCACTTAATACACCTGTGGTCACTTTTTTGGGGATCACTTTTTTCATTATTTTGGGGAACGGTTGACCACAGAAGTAGAGAAAGGATTCCAAAGTAGTGAATGCAACATTAACTTGAAAAACATGCTTAATCAAACTTGTCCAAACTATGACTTTTCCCTGATGAAGAAATTAAATGTCCTGAAGCATGTTTGTTTATTCAACTTCATAATCTGATTCAATTAAAAAAATATTAGTTTTCCTTGTGGGTACTGTCTTATTTTTAGACTCCAAAGGCTGCAGTAGTACCGCTAAAATGCTGGTTTTATTTATGATTTAGTTTAATTCAACCATCCATTCCTCCATTAAAGTAGAAGAAATGCAGCTGAATTTGACTGCAGACAGGGAGGTTCTTTTTATTTTTTTGAATTAATTTTGGAGTCTTGCGTTAATAATAATCTTAACCTTGATATTAGGAAGAGTATGTTTAGAAATAAAAGTTAACTGATATGCTGAATTAAAGAACATTTAAAAGGTATATACTTATTTGTATGTAAAGTTAGGTATCTTAATTAACACAGATTTTAATTGGATAATCAGTATGCCCATCAAGTTTAATAAAGGTCAGAATAAGATGTTTAAAATTTGTGTAGAAATGACATACTTAATAAATAGATTACTTGCTATATGAAACCAATTAGCTTAATATTCATCTGATATGTGAATGAAAATTAGGGCATCACATTTTCATTTAGATGAAATATTAAGATCAATTATATACTCAAATTAATTATTGGAGCAGTTTTTGAAGTTATATCCTGGGATTTAAAAAAGGCAGCACAAAATCTCATATAAAAATGATTGTTGATGCAGGAGTGAGGAAAATAGGTTAACTGATTCAGTTCTATAAAACTAAGCTATGCAGGTATTTCTGATATTTAAATGTACAGTGTATATTCAAATACAATATGTAGGAAAGAGAGCTACATTAATAATGCTTTTTGTCTTGTTCTTCAGTAGCCATGGAACAAAGTTTGGGTGGGGAGTTAGAGCACCAAAAGATAATTGTAGTTCTTTAACAGAGACGTGAATCAGAAACTTGATTTCACCCAAGAACCTTAATAGGGAAATTATGACGTGTCAATGCATAGGAAACTTATTAGTTTATGTGCCCACAACGTGAGTTGAACAGGAAATAACTTTTTATCTGGAAAATACTCTGTATCCACTTGAATGTGTGCAGTATTTTATATGACTTTGACACCTAATTGGTAGAGCTCTAAAGAGACTGATTTTTATTTTCTTAATGCATCTTTCTTAATTATTGCACCTTACCTATTTTGATAAGACTCCTTTAAGTTTAGTATTTTAATAAGCCATTGAAAATGTGTACATAGATACATATGTAAGGAAAAATTGAACCTATGTAATAAATTTAAAACTTAGTGCTGTTATAAACTACTACCTTGCAATGCAAATAAATCCCCAGCATGTTGTAGCTTGGTGCCATTTCACAGAATTTAAAACACAGAAAAGTCCAAAGCAACTAACATGTTGGAAAGGATTATTCTTCACAAATATTTTGCTCCCTATTCTGCCAGCTTATTGTTGCACTTCTGTTTTCATATTGTAAAGATTTTAAATATCGAAGTGTTTAGATATTTTCTGTGAATTACAGTCATATAGTAAGTCTAAGGACATATGTTGGCAGACAATCCAACAAAATTGATCTTGGAGCATTTAAACTGATGAATCACCAGCAAAGATGCTCTTCAATATATACATCATTTCCCACACTTAGAGGTGTGATTTATACACTCCTGTCTATTTATCGGATCAGTAAGTAGTGCACTGCCTTTAGCAAAGTACCTGAAATGTAAAGGAGCATCCTGGGGAGTCGCTTACGAAGTGGCTTCAAGGGCAAAGACAACAGGTCACAAAGCAGGCAGTGTGTTGCCCGCACAGTGTGATGGTTTGTGATCAGTACTGAAAGAGTATCGATATCCATACTGAAATATAGATAGATACACTTCTTTTTTTTAAACTTGGGATATATTTCCTTATATTCATAGGATTTATTACTGTGGATTAATACCCAAACCCCTTTATCTGCCTCTTGAATCTGATTAGTCCTTGAGATACACAGCTTGGGGCTTTTTATAAGGTGAGCTTGAAAGCTTTTGGGATGAAATATGTGTTGTACTGTGTCTTGTAAAACACAGTTGGGCTTTCTCAGTAATCATTCCAAAATCCTGGTAGAATTTATATTATTCTTTTTGTCTAACTGAGGGTGCTATGGTTAACACCTTCACCCCCACCCCTCCAAAAAAAAGTGTTTTAGTTGAGTTAGAGCTACAGAAATAAACACCTTAGAAGTAACATCAATATTTATCACAATAAATGTTTATAATGATAACTCATATCAGTATAATGGTGGAAAATACGTCATGGCTAATGGCATGGATGTAACCTAGCTTCATATAAACATCTAACTAATGAAGCTTGACCTCATATGCCTCCAAATCACTGAAGTTTTCCCATGTCCTTCCTCAAGGTCCCCTGATAATTCACTCCCTTTGCTTTCTTGGCTACTGCTCCCGTAATGATCAAAGGCAACGGGGAACTGTGCAGCAGCTCCCTAAGAGAGGGCCTGAAAAGTAAAAAGCTAGTTCTTGGCCATATCCAAGTGTTTGTATTTGTGCTGGTATCAGTACACACAATTAGAGATTCCGAGGATGAAAAGCTGGAAAACTTAATCCTAGAGTTTAGAATTAACTTCTTTGATAACAAAAAGTGTTCTTTTTATTTTTAATATGTTGTTTCAATTAGTGGGTAAAGTTAATAATGCAGCATGGAGGAAGAAAAATCTGTGTGCAGGTGTAGATCGTAGGAAGTACAATACAGTCAATACAAATCTATTCAATGTGGCTACAAATGTGGCTGCACAATTTTTTAATAACAATTTTGCATGAATTTCATAAATTTCCATTTATTATTTTTATGTTCTGATTTATTACTTCCTATTTTGCAGATGAGCTCAGTGAAAATGCTGCGGCCTCGTCTCAACGGGATTCTTTTCAGGCTCATGTTTGAGGAGCACGTTAACAACATCAAGCCGGACATTATGGCAGTGACGCTGGCTTGCGAAGAGCTGAAGAAGAGCGAAAGCTTCAGCAGGCTTTTAGAGTTAGTGCTGCTGGTTGGAAACTACATGAACTCTGGCTCCAGAAATGCACAGTCTCTTGGCTTTAACATCAGTTTTCTTTGCAAGGTAAGATGAAACTATAAAACTTTTGTAATTGTAGATTCCTGAAATTCACAGCACATGACAGACTAATCTAAGTTGGGAAAAAAACTTTCCTCAGGAAAACTTACTGGCCACTCCTCCAGGTTTAGGAAGGGGTCACAATGTTGGATGTTGGTTGGTTGGATGTTGCCAACTCTAGCTAAAATCAGAGTCATCACCTGGGACATATTCTTATTTGTGAATAGCTGTTGAGACCAAATTGAAAGTGCTTAAATATATTACTGCTTTTTTTGTTTTATTTTTTTGAATCTAAAGGGAAATTACTGTTTTAAGTAGAAAAATAACTATTAGTTAGGGAAAGGGAATAATGACTGTGCATGAGTACTGTACTAGCATAGCTGACATTTGAGAAGGAATTCTTGCACTTCTGGTGATAGCTGATTACACTGCTAATCCAACAGACATTGATACGGTCAGTGTAGTTTGAATACTTCTACAAACTATTCTCTACTGAACAGAGTAACTGTTGAAGTGTAGCTATTTGTGCTTGCAGCTAAATTCCTTTTAAAATAATGGAGAAACTCATTTCTGATGATTTATTTCAGGCCTACCCTGAAAAAAATATATTTTTTATTTAATTTTTGTTTAAATACTGAGATTTCTGTTGGAAGCATATGTATTTTTTTTCTCTCTGTTACCAATAGAGAAAATAGTTAAATGTGAAAATGAATCACAAAAAGATCTAAATTTCCAAAATCAGAACAAATTTCTTAAGTTAGTGGAAAGGCAATTTCTCATGGCAGTGACGTGGTTGTCTGTTATTATGTTCATTCCTTATTTGTGTTCAAGTTAAAGGTTATTTCCTGTTCCTATTTGGCCTTATTTTTCACTGCTCTGTTCTACCCACTCTAATTTGAATTAGATAAATATAATCGTGTACCTTAAGGATTTACCTTTCTGAAAATAGTTTGTGTCCACATTTATATTTAGAGAAGTAATTTTTAATTGTTTTAATTTGAATGTATTATTCCATATTTTGCCACTGAGATGAAGAATGATCAAGTCAATATCCATACTTGAAAATGTTAACATCCAAATGATAGTTTCTTGTTTAAAAATGCATGAATTGGGAAAACCTGAGGTCAGTGAAATTGCGTTGTTAATGTTTTGCACATCCCATGCATGCAGGGTGCTCTGTAAAACCTTCTATGTTCCAATGCGTTAATACTACTGAAGGTTTAGTACATATATTAGTGTATTTTATTTGACAAGTAATTATTTGTAGACCAAATAGTGAATTGAATTAATGCTAGTGAGTGCTGTTAGCTTAACAATTGTCAAGGAACCTTTATGGCCTCTTTAATGTGGTAATGCTTTGGGAATTACAAGGATGAAAATGCATAGAGCATAATATAAAAACATTGAAAGGAGTGATTTTCAGGATTCTGAACCTGTGATCTACACATTTAGTAGGTGTAAAACAAAATCTTAAAAGTATATATTTCTGATTGAGTTTCTGTTATCTAAATGTTCTTGAGATAGAAACAAAAATTGTTATATAGCATAAATCTTGCATGTAGTTATTGTCTATAACTACATGTCTATATATCCATAAAGTAGTAAGTAAAAGTACAAGGATGATCCATCAGATTTCTCACTGGTAGAGACTCCTCGAATAGCCTTTGTCATTTAAAAAGGAGGAAAAATCAATTTTTATTTTCATATTTTGATTTCAGTGTCATAGCCTAAATAGGGCATTGCTTTATTTGAGAAGACATTGATTAAACTTCAGCTGTTTAAATCTTTTTGTAAATGTGAGTGCTTTGGTGAGAAGCTAGATGTCTAGTTGTGAGAAAGTAGATATTTATTATTGATTTTCTGATTATTAACTATAATAAGCATAAGCAAGTATTAGTATGTTTTATTTTTAAATGTAGTATCTTCCTTTTCCAGAGCTCATACTTATAAAAGGACAATTTATCCTTATAATAAGGGGCAATATTAAGACTATAGAGTTAAATTTGAGCTTTAAATTATGCTATGTACTATGTCAAATTTTCTCCTGGTTTGCAGACTGTGTTTGAGTAACAAGTCAAGGGCAGCTTACTTGCTCTGTGTGGCACCAGCACTGTCCTGACTCTAAATCTTAATACTGCAGAATCATTCCTTGAGGCTCGCAGAAGGCAACCTTTTAGAACAAAGGCACCATAGGCCACCAAGAGGATCTGCTACTCGGGAAGAATGAAGAACTGGTTAAGGATCTGATGATGATTGGCAGATGACTATGAAATAGTCAAAAATCTGGGGAGCGAAGGAGGCAAGCACAGACAGATCTGCAGTAGAACAGACTTTGATTTATTTGAGGAACTGGTAGATGTGGGAGTTTTGCAGAGCAGAGGAGCTGAAGCAAGCTGGCCTGTCTCTAAGAGCCTCCTGCAAGCCCTCAAAAGTCTATCCTGGTATTGAAAAAAGTAAGATCTATCAGGAGACCCATTTGGCTGAAGAGGGAACTCATGGCTGAGCTGCAGTGTGAAGCAGACACACAGATATCCACCCACTCACAGAGGAAAGGGAAGCAAGATCCAGCTTTTAAATAGAAGGAATTTAGAAAGATGCCTGGGCATGCAGGGATGCAGGAATCACTTTGGAAAACCAAAGCTCTAGGTTTGAAACTGGCAGGAGGTTGTCAAAGTCAACAAGAGCTTCAACTGCTGAACGAGAAATCAAATAATAAATAAGAATGTGCACCTGCTACTGAATGTGGCGTGTGTTTTATTTACAGCAGACTGAGCCATTGCAATGAGGTTGGGGTATTTAATGCCTTATTTGCATTGGTCTTCCCTAATAAAGTCTCCCAGACCTTTGTACCTTGAGACAGGGCTCAAAGAGAGGACATACCTAGGCTGGCTCTTCACAGGGTAAACTGGAGATCTGCAGAGAGAGCTTAAACCACACAAGTCCATAGGACCCGATGGACTCGGGCATCCGAGGGTGCCGAGAGAGCTGACTGGTGTCTTTGTAAGGTTTCTGTTAAAGTGTTTGAAAGGTTGTGGACACTAGGGAAGGTCTCTGATAGCTCAAGGAAGGACCTTGAAAAAGGGCAAGGGTGATGTAGGGAACTGCAGGCCAGTCAGCCTAACCTTTTTTTTTTTTTTCCCTGAGAAGTTCATCAACAAGTGTGTTCAGTGGAGGACCAAAAAGATGGTCACTGAGGTCAAGCACTTGCCCTGTGGAGAAAGGCTGGTTCAATGGGGTTTGTTTAGCCTGAAGAAGAAAAGACTTCACTGAGGCCTGCAGCAGCCTCCCGTCAATGGAGAGGTTATTGGTGCGGTGGAGCCAGGCTCTTGGCCAGCATGTATAGCGGGAGATTGAGAAACGGTGGTCGCAAATGGAAGCAAGGGAGGTTTGGACTGGATATAAGTGGGAAAATTCAGTTTATTGGAAGATGAATTTCTTGTTTTATAACTATTCAGAATTGTCTTTTTCATGAAGACAAATTTAGATTTTAACAGAGACTAAAATGAGAGAAGAGACAAAACGATAAACAAACAAAAAACTTACCCGGAAGGATAAAAGTCCTGGAAAGGTGCAAGTTACAACAGAGAACGTAATAATTTAATCATTGTTTTTAGCATTATATTTCCTGCTCTTTGATATTTTTTTTTTGTTTAATGTCTGCTAAACTAGACTCAGAATTAGTGTTTTCTTTATCTTATTATTGACATGGATTTTAAAAATCCAAGAGCTAAGTTCTGCATTCTGATGAATGAAACTGAAATGTGAGTGAATTTAATGGGGATGGCCTGTGTGTGAGGGCAAAAGAAAGAATGTGATAGGGTAGCTCAAGATCTGAGGGACTGTGTTTGCTACTCTCGAACAGTAAATTCCTGTGAGTACCTTGGTGACAAAAGACAGTTCTCTTCTAATCTGAAGGCAAAATAATTTTGTCTATTAAAAAAAAAAAAAAGTTTTATCCACTTCATGATGTCAGAGATCAAAGAATACAAATCCCACAGTTCTTGTTTGCAGACAAATTGAAATGCAATGTCCTTTCACCATACAGATGCTTAGCCAGTAAAGCTAGTTGCTAAAACTCCTATGTAGATAATGCATTAATGCACCAAAACCCTTTAACTGTATACCATTGCTGAGCATTGTTTAGTCCTTAATCACTGAATCAGTATGAATTAAATTGCATCCTTAATTGCCTAAATATCTTATATTTTTAAAAGCCTGGTTTGGGACTGTACTTATTTATTCTGAACAGGGTAATCCTTAAAGCCGAAAGGCCTGTATTAAATTGAACATCAATGCAAGCCTGTCATGAGGATTATAGAATTAGAACTTCTGGTGATTTACAGAATGAGAAAACAAATAGGAGATTTTGTACGCATATTTATGTATTCTTATTAAATAAATCCTTGATTTCATTTGTAGTGTGTGTTGTAGCTTACTCTTGCATAAGGACTGTACTAGATGAAGAGTTAATAAAATTTGGTTAAAAATCTTTACAGCTGTATTTGTAATACTAATTCTCATTTATAAAAATGACGTGTATCTTTTGTCTTAAAATATTGCATGCACCTACTGCCTCATGGCCCTTGAAAACAAAGGATATTCTCTACTTCTGCCAAGTCTTCAGTTAACTCATGCATTCACTCTTTATATGTCCATAAAAATGGAAATACAGAGTTTGGACTTGAATCTGTTATTGTCATTTTCTTAAATTCATAATGATCCTTTCCATACATGCTAGCACACTGCAGTATGGCATTTTGCTGCAAATATATGTGCTTACTGTGGAGTTTGTTGCCAGGCCTATATCTCATGATCTCAGGATGATTTTTAGAACTGTAAACTGATTCTAGCCATTAAAGCCCACAGCTTTAATGGAGATCACAGAGTCAAATCGCCTTTGAGAACACTAGTTCATGCTAGAAATTGCCTGTACAGTTGAGAGGATGGTGAGATTAATAAATTGCCTCTTTCTTCACCCTGTGCAGAATTGTTGCACAGCTTCCTAAGTAAAACTGAACTTAATAAGTTTGATTTGCTGGCATTTAGGATTAGGTTTGCTTTTTCCTTGTTTTGTACTGCAGAAACAGAAAGGTACATTTCTTTCATGTGTTTGGACAGAATTTTTTAGAAAGCCTGAAATAGCTAGAAATTACATTTTAAGATTCAGCTTTTTTCTTCAGCCTTTTCTTCAATAAAAAATGTCAATTTATGATAATAAGAAACTTCTTAATCTTCATTGAAACGAGAGCAAATTCTGTCTTTAGTGCCCAGTCCTACTATGTAGCAGTTTAGAGGAGCTTCTTCACCAACTTGGCAGGGGTGATGTAGTAGGAGTTTGCTCTTTTTATTCCATTTGCTCACAGCTGTATTTTTATTTCAGCTTTCTCAGAATAAATTCATCTCAAAAACACAGTAGATTTCTCTTGTACTCTTGAAAATTAGAGGGAATTGTAGAAATTGGAATTTTGAAATAATTTGTGTCAGTTTTAGTAAGCCATTTTATGTTACCTTTTTGTTAATACATTGAATTAAAATGAGTTTGGCAGATTAAAAAAAAAGGCTTAATTGATTTTTCTGTGTTTTCTCCTCTGTTCATTTTTCTAGATTAGAGATACTAAGTCATCGGATCAAAAGACAACCCTATTGCATTTTCTGGTAGAGATCTGTGAGGAGAATTATCGGGACATTTTAAAATTCCCAGATGAGTTGGAACATGTTGAGAGTGCAAGTAAAGGTAAGCAAATAGATAAGGCAGCTGAAGGGAATACTTGCTTGCTTTGACATGAAGCACTGCATACATTTCTTTTGAAACTAGGATTATGTAACATGTAAGCATTAATAATACAGGTGGCTTCTTACCTTTCTGGTATTTATTGACCTGAGAAAATGTAAAGGGAAAAATCATTAATAAAGTAATCGCTCTCTGTTTGAAGTGGACTGTGAAAATAGTAGAGTACGTCTTCGTGAAGTCCTTACAGCTTCAGATGATTTTTTTTTTTCCTTTATTAACAATATAATGTTGATGTTTGTTTATTTTCTCATTATCCCTTTAAGGTCTTGGGGTGTTTCTTGCAAGCAGATACATCTTACCCACACAACATGTTTCTCTTTTTAACATTTGAATATTAACTAGATGCCAGTAATGAAAAATATGAAAGATATAGTTTAATTACTGTGCATTTACCACAAAGTCAGCAGTTAATACTAATTTTGTTGTTAATCAGACATACTGCCCAGTAAATGTGATGGAAAAGTTAATTATTTTTGGACAGCAATTAAACTAAAAGTTACTGTGCAGCTTAGCCCAACATGGAGATATAGATACAGAAAGATTAAAATTATTTAACTTAGAAATGTTGTCTGTTACAGGCTGTTAAAGGTTAGTGTCAGTCCAAATTGTAATAAAGATTTATCCTAGCAGAACTTTTCAGGATCATATTTGCCCAGATAGGAAGTGAGCGAGCTCTTTGGGCTGGAACACCATCTGTTATATTCTGTTTCTGCATCCGCCGTTATCACAAAGCAGGAAATTTTATTTCATTTCTTAAAAATGAATATCTTGGAGGGATTCTCCTTCAAAAAAAATGTATACCAAAATAAACACCAGCTGTCCTGAAGCCACCACTGAAAGAAAAGAGAAATAGTGGTCTAACCTTGAAAATATTGATCTTATTTCACTAATTTACTTGCTAATAAAGTTTGAGTGTAACTTTTTTACCTTTTCAATCTTTTGTTAAAAAGGCAAATTTGAACTTTTCGTGAAAATTAGCTAAGCTTGTCAGTCATTTAGCAAGACCACACTGCGATAGAGTTCTTCAGTTTATGGAATTGTTCCTGCCTCCCAAGTCTGGGAAATGATCGGCTTTGCTAATATTAAGGTCAGAACGAATCAAAGATTGCCGTGCCAGAGAGATTGTCTTGTGCTGCAGCCTCTGAAAGGCCCGTGCTGTGCGGAGGGAGGGAGTTATTTAAATACTCTCCCCTGTGTGGAAGCGACTGCTTGCACTGTCCTTTAGCTTCATTTCTGACTTACATCCTCCTTTTTCAACTGACCTGTCAGATTTTGCAAGACGACTATTTTGCGTCTCTCCCACTCTAACCAAGACTATGTAATAGCAGTTGATAAAGATGAATCCAACAGACTTTTGTTTTAAGTGACCATTCCAGAGTGCGAGACCATGAAGGTGAAAAGAAGGTGCATCTGCATAGCTCTGGCCAGTTCCTCTTTTGCAAAGGTTTATTCATCTCAGGGTCTCTCCCTCATGTCCTGATTTGCCTTTTACTCTTCTCCTCTTGTCCTCTTGGATGCTAAAACCAGGCCCACTGAGGGGAGAACTCCGACTTCCCCCAGAACTTTGGTTGCTCCCAGAACTACTTGCTTTTGTTTTGTGTCCTACTTAATCATATCTGCAATTTGAATAACTTTGTCATTATAAATATATATTTATACACATATATATAATATATGTATATATATTTACTTTTTTAAAACTTTGCAAGTTGCTCTCCATGTTGCTTTTCTGTATAAGCATGGAAATTTATTTGTAATGCTTAGAGCTGAAAAAAAAATGGAACAAAAAAATGACTACAGACAATGACTACATGGCAGTCGTTTCTCTTAGATGTGTTTGAAAAAGGAATTTATTGGCCAATAATACCTCCATAGGAATTTTAAATAAGAAAATATGAGCAAGACAGTCAACACTGGCTACTTGAGATGTTTGCTACTTTTTATGCAGAAGGTAGCCATGTAATTTGAACTATAGGTAAAATTATGAATACAGAATTTTATCACATGTTTTTTTCCTCCTAAATCCTTGGCATATACTTAAGTCCTGTATAAATAAAAGATCTTGTTTTGCTTTAATTTTTATGTGAGAATAAAGAACAAGGATCTAAACAAAGGATGTATGAGGGTTTTTTTTTTTTTAACAGATAAAATGTAAAACTGGATTTTAATATGAAAAGGTCAATGGGATTAGGTGAACTGCCCATGCATGTACTAAAATCTTCAATAATCTGATATTAGGTATAATAAAATCTTTTGATCTTTTTAAGGTTGGAAGATCAACGGAAAGGTTTATGAAAAGTAAAAATAAATTGGGAAACAGTTTTATTCTGGAAAGCGTAAGCAAAGGTCAAACTGATTAACTGTGAGGAGATTATTGGAAAACCATTCTTTCCTACTCCAAGAAACAGACTCTATGAGAGGAAAACCAATAAAAATCAAATAACGGGCAAACTTGGATCCTCTGATGCAAGGGATATTCACTCGCCTGTTCCCGAACTCACGTGCCTTCCTCCTGTTCCTCTTGTGGTTGAAACTATGCCAAGCCTTTACTTTTTAACCTTGTTTTCTTTACCAGTTCTCCTCCTAGGATCTGCTGCTTACCATGCTGTAGGTTTTGATTTGGAGAGCCTTCAGTTTTGGCACCCTTTTCTGCAGGTGGTAGTCAGACAACGCTAAAACAAGCAAGCAGGTCCCTTCCCCACATCCACTAATGAGTCTGGGATTTTTAGGTGAAGCCCTGTAGTGAATGGGTTCCTCAGAACAGATATTTCCTTCAATGCGAAACTCCCTTGATTGTGAAACTATCTAGAAATTGCCTAAAATAAATTTGTGGCACAACAGAAATGAAAAGAGGAGGAGAGTAGTTAATCATCTGTTTTATAATACTGTTTTAATTTCAGATTTTAAAATAAGCTTACCTATAGGTCACAGCGGATGGCTTAAAGATAGGGTGTGTATTTAAAATAAATCCTAGTCAGATCTTGGTAGTGAGGGCACATGTATCCTTATGAAGATATTTCAATATATATAGACTTGGTAGCCTGAAGGAAAAGTTTAATGTTGAAAACTGATTTACTCTGGATGGACAGCTAGAGTGCAGGGCGGTTCATCATCATCTTGGCTCGTGGACTGTTTTGAAAATGCAAGGAATTGTGGAAGAGAACAAAACAAACAACCAAAGACAACAAGTAGCTTTCAGGGGCACAGAGCTCCTGACAGATTTCTTTGTCCCTGCACAGCACAGTGGAATAATATTTGATAGAATAAGTGCTTGCTGTCTCCTGATGGCCGCAGATTAAAAAGTAGATACCAGGAAAAAGTGACCGTGGATTGGCTGTCTCTACTAGGCAGATTCACAAGTGCATTTATTAATTGCTAGCAAGGGCTTGTCTTCTGAAATTTTATTTATGCTTTGCAGTTCTCATCTTTTTTGGGGTCTGAACTTTCACTCTTTCATGACTGCCTAAAAAATATAGGACCTTGTAGCCTTTTTACCATTTCTATTCGGATCAGTGTTGTGCACAGCATATTAAAACAGCCGTTTTCAGAAATTTCACTCCTGGGTGTAGCATGTGCCTCAGTTCAATGGACTATTTGTGGCTTCAGGAACATGGGGCATTGCAAAACTCAGGGAAGAAAAGTTAAGATAATATGATCATATTGACAGAGGTATTCCCATTGAAATGGGAATTCATTGATTCCAATTTATCTACATTGAGGAAAAAAAAAAACAGCAAAATAGAATTAGATTCTACAGGATCCAGCAGTTGAGTAGTTTTATAAGAAGTCAACCTATGTTCATAAGAGACATGCAGTTACCATGCCTCAATCATGCACAGGAAGTAGGAAACATATTTTAAAACCCCCCGATGTGTGCTGTAAGCAATATAACACTTGATCTTATACAGAGAGGGAGTATCTTGAGTGATTCCATGTTTAGCAGTAAATGCAAGTGCTTGTGTTTTCTAAACATTCAGATGCAGGATACATCTGAGGGATTCTCCTTAATAAGAACTCAGCTTCTCCAGTACGATCAGTGTTACTAATTCGTTGTGTCCGATGCCTATATCTAGATAATGTAATGAGAGTCAAGGTGCTATGAGTCCAAAAGGAGCTCTTTTATTCTCTCTTGCTTCTCACAATGTCCTACTCCTCTTAAATTTACTGATTCTTACCATGCCCTGTACCATAAGTATGTCAAATTCTATAGGACTTCTGTACAGCTGAAGCTGCCTTACTGGATCTAGAGGGGGAATTACTATGCTGAGTCAAGTTATGTGGAATATTTCTGAGCTTCTGCTTTTCTGCTTCAGAGAGAGCTGTATCTAGAATACTGCTGTCTGTAACTTGCCTTCTGACACTGTGCCAAGTGTCCTGATTTTTAGATAAAGTAACAGGATCGCTGATCCATGCAGGGGGCCTGTGGGATTTGGGCTTTGGGCTTAGCTGACCAGTCACGTCCGACTCCTGAGAATAGCTGAATTCCAAAGGGAGGAATAGAAATCATGAAGATGTTCAGAAGGCATGAGAGTTTTCTTCAGAGCATAACATGTTCTCTGTCCAGTATAAAGATAACACTACTATTTATTTATTTATTTTTTATTAAAGGGACACTCGAAGTAGAAGTGAAAGATGCCTTAGGGGGGTGAATTATGTCTCTCTAGTAGAACAGGAAGGGCTAATAAGCACCACAGATTTATCGCTCATGTGAGAAATAGAAAATTTATTTCTTTATTCTGCAAACATGTTTCTGACACTTGAGGTGTCTTGCTGGAAAGGACATGAGTAATCAGAAGTACTGTGGAATACAAGGATGTATATATTTAGCATATTATTAGTAGTGTAGGAAGATAGTTCACAAATTCTGCACAGGTATTTCACTGTGACTTAAAGCAATAATTTTAGAGCATGAGAAATACCTTAGAACATTCTGTTCATTCTTCTTTTTAAACACCACAATTTAGAACATATTCATAAGTAGCAGTCATTTTTTGGTTACATGGAGACGTTCTAGTCCTTTGCAGTAGTAGAAGCTGTGTTTTTACAAAGAAAGTCTGCAGTATTTTGCACCTTGTGCAGTTTAAATTGCTGAAACAGATTTTGCCCAATCTGGCACATTAGTGGCTATGAAATAGATGATGCTTTCTGGCATGTGAAACTTAATGCCTGCATCTGTGACTACTCCCTCCATAGCAGAATCTGAAAATTGGCACCCTGTACCATATTCAAAAGCCAGTCTAAAACTGTATAGTTACTTCCATCATTCTTTTCTGTCACATAAAGTGCAATATTGAAATGTCAGAAACTCTTAATGTATCTTTCTGAACACAGCAAATATACAAACGTTAGGTACCTCAAATGCTATAGGGATTTTTTTTCTTCTAGTAACACTCCTTTATCTGCATATATCATAATGATATTGACAGCAGCTTATGCATTATCTTACTTAAAAGTGTTTCAGCAAAAATTTTCTCGCTCGTTATTGAGACAGCAGTGAAGAAGGTAGAGAATCAAAACCTCAAGATAGGCTTTGTGTTGGGGTTTCAAGGTGGAATTTCTGAAAGAGCTTTGACAAGGGACAGTAGCATTCTGGGTTGGATTGTGCTCTGCAAAATTGTTTACTAAATTTTTCTGGCCTTTGTTATTGTGATCTGGGATGGTTGTGAGATGTTATTTAGATGTTGTCTTCTAATCTGTGTTTAGTTGTTAAGTAAAATAATGGTTGCTCAGATTTCTGAGGGAAACTAATCATGTTGTCAGCAGAGCGTTCCAGTATTTTGCAGCTGCCAAGTTGATAAAAGTTCATGTGTAAAATTCTTTTCATAGAATTTCAGAAAAATGCAGGTTAGAAAGGATCTCTGGAGGCCATTTAGTCCAAGCCCATGATCAAAGGAGGTCCTGTTACATTAGCTCAGATTGCTCAGGGCCTTGTTCAGTCGGGTTTTAAATATATCCAGTGATATCTGCAGGGCACATCCATCCCTGGATGTGCATCCCAGGTGCTTCCCAGTGAATTACAGTATGTGCAGGTCAATTAGATATAATACAGACCAAGTAAAGCTTGACTGCGGGGAAACAGTGGCAGTGCGAAGAAAGGGATTTTGAAAGTAACAGAGCAGAACTAGTGTGGTCAGCACTTATAACAATGAATGGAATGAATAGAACATAAAAGTTGACTCATTTCAGGCATTTGGATCACTTAAAATTTAACTTTACACCTTTGTCAGGAGGTTTTGGCTTTAGTATGCTTCTTTATCAGATACTCAATTTATAGAGATAAGCTTTGCTTACAAAGTTAATTCAGCCTTTGAGATCCTGAAAGATGCATATAATTGGTTTCGAAGTAGAGTGGTGTGCCCAGAGAAACTATCCTTCTTGCCATAAGAATGCTGCTCCAATAACACCTAATGCTCCTAGTTGAAGTTTCTGACATGAAGATATCATTCGTAATAATGAGTCTTGTGATAACTTGTGCTCTCTAACATGATTTTTTTACAATTTATTCCTAAAGAAGTGATGTTGAAAAATTATATGTAAAGTTTGCTAGGTAATAAAACCAAAAATATCAATGGTCGAAATGCAAAAAGAAGGAATTCAAGGGCTGAGTGTGTTTGGGTTTTTTTTGTTTGTTTTTCCCTTCTCTCTTATCCCCNTTCCCCCCCCCCCCCCCCCCCCCAAAAAAAAAAGGGAAAAAAAATTGAACTTTTACTACCAGTTAATGTAATACTAAGAGGTAAAGAGTTTTGAGTCACTACGGAGTTTGAACAGTTTGGACCTGTCCAAAGCAAGCAGGGGATTTCCTCGCTTATATATATATATGTGTGCGTATATATATATTATATATACGCACACACATACATACACAGTTTTATATATACATTTTTCAAGGCAAGCTGGTTATTGGTATTTGCATTTGAGTGCGTGTNAAGCAGGGGATTTCCTTGTGCACACACACACATATACATATATATACACACACACGCACACATACAGCCGCAGTTTTATGTATACATTTTTTCAGACTTCTTTTTATACCGTCTACTGTCAAGGTAAGCTGGTTATTGGTATTTGCATTTAAGTGCGTGTTACACTTTAATTTTGTCATTTCAGATGACTGTTGTTGTTATTGTTCTCCTGAGAATCTTTTCATAGTTGGAACTAAAGCTTAATTTATGTGGTTTAGCCTTTTCCAAATATGCATCAAAATCTGTATGTCATTTTCTTACTTGTTTCAGATATATCTGATTTCTCTCAGTGGTAAGGTAGTGACATAGGAAAATGTCCTAAGCACTTGTAAACATTTCTGTGATGCTGTTGGGTCTGGATCACGGCTGTGATTTTGAGGCTCCAAGGTTCACCCTTTCTTGCTTTGGTAGAGTGTGATCTTTCTGTTCTAGCGGATGCTTAAGTCCCTTTCCCTTCTCTCTACGCTGAAAATGCTGTTGCCTCTGCACATCCACACCTCATTAACCATCCCCTCAGACTGCCAGATAATTTATGTCTTAGATTGAATGTCTCATTAAACTCCGAAGACGCCAGGAGCTACTTAGGGCTGGACTTGCTCTTATCTTAAAATTGCCTTCCATCTCTACTGGCAAATGGACAGGCCAGTGGAATCAATGCACAATTGCTTGTCTGTGGTAAACTGAAATATGAGTTTAGTGTGACCCGTAGAATGGATATGTTTATATTGGTGTAACTCATATCTATGGACAGAAAATCTGAACTCTCATGTAAACTGGATGAGCTTAGTTAGTTTTCTTTGCTTACCAATATCTTTATCCTTCTTATTCCATTCTTTGAGAGTTATTTCATACTTCTGGTGGGATCAAGGCAACCTTGCCTGCTTAACAGAAGTGCTATTCTGAACAACACTTTTGAATGTCATTTTAAACTGCTTTTTTCTTCCTAGTTGCAAAGGTAGATGGCTCACAATAGAAACCTGTGCTATTTCATATGTTAATCTTAAGGCTTTAAAAAGAATTAGATAGTAAGAAAGCTCCTGTTAAGAGTAAGGGATTGTTGCTTATTAAAGTTCTACTTTTTCTGAAGGAATATTTCCTCAAATGTAGATTCTGAAAGCCTTAAGATCTTAGAAAAGAGTATAATAAGAAATTCCTTCTAGGATTTTTTTTTTTTTTTGGTTTTGTTTAGGTATTGCTTGATGTAGCTAATATGGATATTATAGCTTGAAAGGACAGCATTTAAAATGATGAGCTTCAATAAATGTATAGCAAATAATTGCTGAAGAGAGATGATTCGTAGGGGAGAAAAGGTCTAAAATTCTGAGTGAAGCATCATTGTGCTGCTCAGACTTTAGCACTCAGGGGTTGTGTTGTGATGCCGGGAGCCTGCTGCGGAATGACATCTGGTGGGACAAGTACCAAAACGCACCTGCGCTTAAAAAAATCATTCTTAAATAACACGTTATTTTGGGGTTAGACTTAGTATTTTTCCTAAAATTTCGGAATGTACAGAAGAAGGGGAGCAAAAGTAAAAAATAACAGGAAATGAAAATAAATAACTCATAATGCACTGTTTGTTCAGCATGAATAGTCAGTATCAGAAAGCTTATGGTTTTTTGGAAGAAGTGATTGTGATCTAGTTGTTTAGGATACTTAGGCCCTTCCCCTGCCCTCCCAGTGCTAAGATGGAGAAATAGCTACTTATGGTGTTTGTAGCATTTCTGAGTCTGCTTTTTTTTTTTAACCCATTTGTGACGATCAAAAACAATGTAATTTCTTTGAAATATGAACTGATAATAATTTCTTACTTGAGGTTCTGCTGTGGTGTTCTTCAGCTGATAATGAGATTGTATTTCTCAAAAGTTGTTCTTTATTTTTGCCCAAGAATATTTTAAAAATACGCATGATGTTTATATGAACAGAGGGGTGTTTTTTCTTTATAAGAAGTAGTCTTGGAAGCCGTTTTAAGGATTTATCTCGTCCATTCTCTCTTGACTGATCATGTAGCCTCTTGAAAACCTAATATACTGAAGTTCAACATCCTGCCTTGGCAAGATATTTAAATATATAGTTATTTTTTCTGCTGAAGTTTGTACTAGATCTGTTAAAATAATCTATTACCCTAGTGTGTAGTGAGGCTCTGTTTTTTAATAAACAATCATAAAGTATGTGGTATCTCGAATACTTTTTTTCTTCCCCCTGCCCTCTGGCATTCACAAGGAATTATGACCAAAGAATGATTGATTTAATGTTTGAGGTACCTTTCAGCATAGTAGTTTATTTGTAGCAAAGTGCAATAACATGAATGATCATTGTTTATCTCCTATAAGCAGTATAGCTGTGTTAGGAAAAGTTTCTTTCTATTAGAAATAACTAATTATGCTTACAATGAGGAATAACTATTTCAGACACTTTAAATTTGTGTTGCAAGAGATACTACACCTAACCAGAGTGTATAATTTCCATTCTTTTATAGAAGAAACCAACTAGTCCACCCCCAACATTATATTGGACAGCATTAGGGCTTCATTTGTTCCCTGGTGCTGTGACTCTATTGCTGTGGATATGAAATGTTTAGCTTGGCTCTGTGGTGGCTTGCATTTGACAACGGCCTTTGCAGTGGCATATGACACGAACATGAGCTGAACGGCGTGTTGCGTTTGCCCCAGTCATTGAACCTCTGGGAGTGCAGCCTGTGCAACTGCTTTCTCTGAAATGGGTGACTGGGATTTTATTTTTATTTTTTACACAGGAGGAATGAATAAAGGGAAAAGAGTAAAATGAAAAAAATACACTTAATGAGATGGCACTGCACTTTGTGTTAAATGACTGTGGATCTTTATTTTTCATAGTAAAAGACTAAACAACTAATCAGTTAAAAATTAACTTAAGTATGATGAGCAGAGCTTCACCCAGTATTTTTGCAAAGGGAATGCTGATCCATGTAGGTGATAATGTTAGCCCCCTACGGACATGAAAAAGAATCTGCCTGCGTATGCATCGCCAGAACTTGATAATTCTCTTCATACAAATCTTTGGTTAATAGTAATCCCGCATGACAATTCTTTGGTTTCAGGAAGATGCTCTATTTCTTCCAGTTTTGGAGTTGCAGCAGTTCTCAATCACCATTTTTTTCTTATTGCTAAGTAATAGGCCAGTGTGTTCAGCAGTTCGTAATGGCGTGAGGCATCTTGGTGCCTCTTGTTCAGCGTGTTTTCTGGCAGGGGAACAAGAACGTGACACCCTTTAACTTGCTCTTCTGTCCAAGGGGGAAACATTTAGGGAGACGTTCAAGACTTCCTCGTTCTTGCAGTCCGTCCCCCTGCAACAAAAGTGGACTTGCCTGCGAGTCATATGGAGGCTTCTGTAGCTGCCTATTTCCTTTGCTCCCTGTTCAGGGACTAATTGTATTTGAATTTTTATAATTCTCTAAATTTGCACATGCTGTCTGCCTCCAAAACTACCTCTGTCAGCAAACTTCTCAAAGTTTGCTGCTTCTTACAAGGTCTACTTCTCTCTCTCAAGCAGAACTCCTAGCAGTTTCCCTAAGTATGCCCTTGGCTCTTGAGTGGCAAAGATGTGCTGAAGGGAAGTTCACCACAAGTAACCTTGTTAGCCTCTCCTTACAAAGCATCACAAGCTCTTTAGAGAGCGACTGCTGCCTCTGTTTGTTTTAGTTGCTCTTTGAGACCTGTACTAATGCTGCTAGACACCTCTTGAGACGCAGAAGCCAGACCGAGTCTGCGATACTCGAGATGCCACTTGCTGAGGATTTATTTAACAGCAAAATGATGTTCATTGTCATCTTCTCAAAACATTTCTGTATGATAGCCAGCATTCTTCTAGCCTCTTGGTCTGCCCCTGCACATTGACCTGAGGGTTTGAGAGCTTCTCATTGGCAATTTGAAGATGTTTCTTGAGTTGAAACCTGCATTCACAAGCCACGTTATGTAAGCAGTGTTTGGGAGGACTTTCCATTAAATTCACTGTATAACATTCATTTACACTGAAGCTTCTCTGACATTTTTTGCACTCTTACTGTGTTTTGTGGTGGTGCATCTGGGGTTCCTAATCTTCAGCAGGACTTTTGACAGCCTGAAAAATCATGTCATCTGCAAACTGGAGGTTTTACTGTTCATTTTCTTCTTTAGAGCACAGATGAAAGTGTAGAATAAAACTGGTCTCGGCAACCCCTGGGAACTTATATCTAATCTGGAAAGTGATCATTACACCTTATTTGATATGCACAAGGACTTCAGTAGTTAATGAGACAGTTCACTTTACAGAAGATGTGGACAGTTTTGTATAGCCTGTGTTTATCCACGTGCTCTTATTTTTATATAATTATTACATAACATGTTCTCTTACCAGGAGTAAAAAATAATTTTTACCAACTTGTAGTTCCTGTGATCCCTCTAAAATTTTTTTTCTCTTTTTTGGTACAAGGAGTACAACAATTTTGTAAGGCTTTATGGTTTCACATTTGGGTTCTTTCTGGACTCTCTGATAAATGCTAATAGTGGCTTTATTAATGTTTGGTGCGTGCATGGTGACTCATCGACATGTAACGTTTTATTTAAAACTTATGGAACATTAACTTCAAATTGCTGTAGCTTCTCTGGCCTGGCTGCTACAAGACTGCCTGAGGGTTGGGACTCTCCCCAGCATCATTCAGGAATGACGATCAGCACAAAGAATTAATTGAGCTTCTTTGCCATGACCTTACCATCCCTGAGTGTGTCTTTTTTAAACCTTTGTCATCAAGCTGTTCTAATGATTTCCACAGCTGGATTCCAACTTTTTATTTGTTTGAAGAACTCTGTATTGTGAACTTGAACACGCTTTGCTCTTCAAATGCCTTTTTTTGAGTGTGGGTTGTTCCTTTCTTTTTATATTTAACATGCCCTATTTTGAGTTGTTCTCTTTGAGCAAACTTCCATTTCTTAAACACTGACCTCTTTTTCCCCTGGGTGATTTTCTTAATTTTCCTATAAAGTTCTGCGGGTGGTGGTGATGGGTGATTTTTTTGCTCTTTTGCTTTTGAAATGTAGTGAACGCTATCCAGGTTGCTAATAGAGTTAGGTGTCCAGGCCGCTTGTAGGCCTCTTTTAGTTTAAATTGTACTTTCTGTTTTATTTAGTTTTACTGCTGGCCACCTTGTGTCCTGTCTTGAAGTCCTGTATCCAAATATTGATTTAGTTGGTTGCTCTCTCAACCCCGGCGTTACATCTAATAGTACTTACTCTTGCATAGAAGCTTTCCCACTAATGCTCTTGAGCAACACTTGAGCACCAGTGAAGACTAAATCCTACATTTTTTTAGTTTATTCTTTAGCTAAATTTTCTAGGAAGCCTAATTTGCATGTGGAATGATGTGCAAATTGAAAGATGAACAAATCCTTTTTGCTTTGCAATCATCAGCTTTGAGGAGAGTAGTGATAGAGGAGAATACAGCTTTACTGTTCTGTGTTTTAAATAGAAAGAGGGGGCTCAAAGAAATGACATTTTGCTACAAATAGTGTTCATGCATTAGACTTTCCTAAGTCAAAATCTTGCAAAATATCTAAGAAACTTGTATGTTTTTTTCCCAAAAGAGTAAAAAGTATTAGTGTCGTTGTCTTTTTCACGTTACTGTAATAATAAATCTCTAAAACATTATATGTGAGCAAAGCCACCTTTTATTACAGATTATATATGCAAGTTTCTTGTTAAAAAGTCTTTCTAAGTCTTTCTTGCAGAACAAAGGCTTACTCAAGAAAGTGTTTGAATTGAATATAAATTTGCACATTTGCCTGGGCTAGGGAAAAAAAAAAACTGCGATGGATGAAAATGAATATTCCTTAAAGATTTTGGTTATGAAGTATGCCTATAAAAGTTAAGCGTAGGAAGTACAGCTTTTGAGTGCAGATGTCTTGCTTGGATACTTTCAAAGTCAGCAGGCACTTAATTCAGAAAACAATTCAGATTCAGTTATATAAAAACTGAATTACTGGAAATGCTTTCCTTCTATTTTAATCACAGAGGCCAAGAATACTTATTTGTCATTGCTTGCTGAATTCCTTTTGCACTTTTCAGACAAAAATAAACAACTACTTTTGCTAGGCAGCCATGCATTTAAATATTTTCAAATCACTGAAAACAGTTAAACTTTATTATCTATTATGTTGCCTATTTGCTTACCAGCTGCTATTCCTTTTACCAACAGAATTACCATTTGCATCCTTTCTGATTTATTTTTTGGTTCTAGCATTTTACTTCAGGGCTGTTTGTTTCCTTCTCCAAATACATAACTGCCGATAAAACTTCCATTATAGTAATTCAAACAAGTTCTTCAGTTCAAGCAATAATATCGGCATTCCTTTTCAGACTTAATAACATGAAATGATTAAACTAATGGAGCCATAACCTAAAAGCATTGATACTGTTTATTATTCAGACTGCTTTAGTGGATGATTTCATGGTTATTCAAATAGCCCTAGTAGCTAAGAGGGTGCCGTGGTCAGCGTAGTGGGTTTTTTTTGTTTTTTGGGTTTTTTTTTTTTTTCCCCTACTCGTATTTACTTAAGTTTAAGAAGCTTCTTCAATATAACTTTAAAATTACTTAATTAGTGGTACTTGCTTACCCCCTGAGTATCCAGAATGGATGCAGTTGAAAATATAATCAACATCACGTATGTAGTAAAGACAACTATCATGCATGTGAATGTACTTGTGAAAGGTTATAGTGCAATTATAGCTGGTATGACTAATTATTTGCCAAGGATATAAGATGCATTTTGTTTTTGGAACACTTTCTGTATTTGTAGGGTCTTTTTTTCTTTATTTCCTATGTCCTGTTTTTTGAGCCTCCCTGCAATGACTTGTTCTTGCCATTTCTTGTTGCATGTTCAGTTTTTTTAAATGACAAGGAAAATGGAAAACAAGATTTTCTTTAGAAATTTATGGAATAAAGCTGTCTGAAACTCTCTGAAAATATCTTACCATCAAATAAGAATGAAACGTGTGAAACCCTGTATTAAAAAAAAAAAAAAAAAAAAAATCTCATCTGTTTATGTTGATGAAATAAAGACCTTTTGAGCTAGCTAGGCCGCAGCTCAAAAGGAGTTTTTAAGCTGGAGTCTGAGCTTTCTACAGGAGCTGCCCTCGGTTCCTGACGAGTTTTCACCTAGCCAACAAGTAGCTACGATGCTGGAGATTCCCACCTCTGATCCCACAGGTCATAAGTGGTCCATGGCACTGTCCTCTTAAAAAGTGGCCAAGAAATATGGACTTTGGCTAATGATGAAGCTGTAAAGCATGAATCACCTCTAAAGCTGAAATTCAAATTTGAAATGTTAGAGGAAGGACCTGACAACAGTGCCCACAAGGGAAAGGTGCTCCCGAGCTTGCAGTTGGGTCTTGCAGTTGGGTTCTTGAAGACGGGCCCTTGTTGGCTCTGCAGGGGGAGATGAGCAGCGGGGGGTGGATTAGCGCTCTGTAAAGGGGGAACCAGGGCTTGTCAAGGGTCTGTCTGCATGCACCCAGAATGGACTTCAAGGAGAGCCTCTTGGGTTGTTGTTTTCCATTTACTGCTTTGGGAGATTTTTCCATTTATATTTAGTGTTATGGTCTGACCAGAATTTTTCTTCTCTCGTTTTTCATGTCGTTCTCTTTATGTTTTGATTTGTTCTTTGTGGTATGGTAGTGTGCCTTGAAAAATATCATGTCGTGACTTCTGATGGAGATTGCTGTCGTGTAACGGTGTGTCCGTTGGTGCTTATTCTAATACAAATTTAAAAAATAGTCGTTTCCACTAGAAAAATGTATGTCAGAGTAAGCAGAACGTCTTCAGACTGGCCTCTGTTTTGTTCCTGTACTCTAGGCTGTTTGCTTTTTTTTTGCAATTATCAGCAGATTTTATTATTCAAACCTGCCTTTGATATTAACAGAAGGCTTTACAGCTGTTGGTTTATAGGAAACAGTTTAATTTCAAGAAAAGAAAAATATTTGATCTTTTTTTACACAGCTGTTTCTTAAATCATTTATATAACAAAGTACATGCATTAATAAGATCATTCATTTAACCAAGTACATGCATTAATAAAGTAAAATCTGTTTGAACCTTGGCTACTTCTTAATCTTCAAATTAGACTTAAAAGAATGAAATATTAGAATTTTTATCAATAAATTTAAATGGAAATGGAATCATTTGAACTAATGGTTGAATAAAGTGGTGACATTCCCACATTAAATATGATGATTTGGTATATTACATTAGATATTTTCACTTATTTTTATGAAGACTAGAGTTTTTATGAGCAGTAATTCAGAAAAATGTGTCTATTTAATAGAATCATTCTCCTTAAGACTATTTATACAGACATTGTTTTCTGCCCTTCTGCTGCCCTCTCTTTTTAACCAGACTACGTATTTTTTGTTGTTTCTTGTCTCAGTTTCAGCTCAGACTCTCAAGAGCAACCTTGACTCAATGGCCCATCAGATCCAGCGCCTCGAAAATGACATTGAGCATTTCCCTAAAGCAAAAGACGCAAACGATAAATTTGTCGAAAAGATGAGCATATCCTTTTTGCGCTTCTTGGGTGGTCATCTGAATGTCCTACTTGTCTGGTAAAGTATTTGCATCACTTGAAAGAGAGAAAAAAAAAAAAGAATGACTTCTTGCATAATCCTGGCACAGGATGTAGATATATAATGGCCTGAGATTTAAGGAGCGCTCACAGTGCACTCCAAAGGCATTGGGATCCTGAAGCTGACCTGCATGGTAGGCCTGGAGCAGCTGGTTTCAAACCTTATAAGAACAACATGGTTATTACAACCATGTTATAGCAGAAGGTAAGGTAAAGTGTGGTTAAAAGAAAGAAAATATAAAAATATTCCTTGCATAAATTTCATTTTATATTAAATAACTTATGATTCTTGGGACAGCTTTTCCATGAGATGATCCATGGTGCAAATTATACTTTAATATCAAATGGAAAATAATTTAACTTCAGCTGTGGGCTGTTTCTTTTATAATTAGTCCAGCTTCATGCAACTGGGGAGTTTGATTCAACAGTTTTAAAAAGTAATTAGAGACTATGAAAATTTTTGCTATTTTATTTCAGTGTTTGGACCTTTAATTAAAAATTTCAAATGGAAAACTATGAATTCTCTACTCACTTCTGATAGGTGTATGCATAATCTTCCTTTTAGCAGTGTTAGAGCAGATGTACATAGATACATGCATAGATGTGTACTTGCGTAGATGGGGATTGAGGAATATATTCTGCTAATGGATTTTAATTTTGCATAGTATTAGAAGGGTTGAAGATGGAAGAGAATCAAATGTTACTTCAGGAGGGCTGCCATGGAAGGTTGAACAGTTAATGGATTCCATGGCACTTTAAGCAAGTATTATAATATAGCTTTTGAAGTTATTTCTTTTAAGAATTATTTCAGATAAAGAGTTTTCTGGACAGTATTTATTAGTGTTACATGGAACAATAGTGGTCTTGTGCACTAATTATATTTTCATAAATGAACGCCATTCGCTAAAGCAAAATCCTCATTTCAAAAAATCAAGATTTCAGCTTCTCAGATTTCTGAATTGGTATCAGTGTGTGCTCACAGTCCTGTGCTGTGGTCCAGTAGTGACTGTTGCTGCACAATAAAACATGAATTTTATTAATTCCATACTTGATAGACATGGTGGTGGTTAAAAAAATATATATCTATTTCAGTTTGCGCGGGGCTTTTGTGCAAGGAGAATGTTAGAAAATATTTAATGTACATTGAACAGTTGCTGGTAATCCTCTCTGCACAGTACCACAAATTCTCCTACACTGTGCCACGGGGGGAGAAGCAAATATACTTCACATCAGAATCTCAGCATCCTGGATTTCCTGCAGTTATTTATTTATTTTTCTTTGCCCTGGCCCCTCTCAGGGTGGCTGAGCAGCAGGACATCATTAACGCTGTGACAGGGAGCGCCGAAGGAATGTTAGTGGCATTACCACTCCTGTCATCCCGTAGCACTTGGGATTTCCTCCTAGCCTGTTACAGAGAAATCCTTCACTGCAAGTGTTTGGAGATGTCACTTCTAGGAAAGCCTGTTTTGTTTTTCAGCCAATTTGAAATGCACTGGTGCCTTCATTTCTGCATGAATATGAATATTAGCATCTGAATTCATTCATAACCACAGGCTCCTCAAAAATAAGCCAAAAGGGAGAGAATTTCTAGGAATTTTTATATGTGCCCCTACTTTTGAAATAACTGATGTTTTCCCTGACTGTATTTAAATGCGTTTTTACATATAGAGGCATTTCCTAGTTCTTTGGAAGTTGGAAAAGAAAAAACTTACTCAAAGCTTTTGAATTCTAGGTCACTTATAATCCTTTTGACAAAGTTATAAAAGGGTTTTTGGCTTACGATATTTATCTAAAGATTTTTTTGTTTTGTTTTGTTCTTGCTATCTACAAAAATGACATTTGAAAATATTTTCTTTGGCAAGTTCAGCCCTTGACTGAAAGAAGTATTGGGGAAAATCATGCTTATATATCCAGATAAGATATCTTTTCCCTGAATAGTATCTAGGGAAAAAAGGTCCATCTTACTGAAGTTTAGACATCAATGAGGCTGTGGTGCTTTTTCTTTTGTTTGTTTCTTTTTCTTTTGTTTTTCTCCAGACCTGTTTCTCAAGCCTGGTTCTTACTCTCTCCACTCCCAAGGAGAGGAAACCTAATTTGTCCTTGAAGGCAGCAAAAAAGCTCTTGTTCTTGCTTCAAAGTTCTGGAGGGCTGTGTGATGAACAGCAAAGGAGCAAGAAGGTCTGAGTGTAGCGTTGGTTTGTGGTTGCAGTTGCCTTATAACAGCATAGCAAGGGTGGGTCATGCACCGTGGTTCACGACCTGCGTATTTTTTCTTCTCTGATTGCTCGGACACTCTGTACAAAGCACAGTTTATTATATGAAAGGTGATGCTGCTTCTCCTGGCTACTTAGCTTGCTGCTTCAGATGGTTTTGGTACCCAGACTTCCTCAGACTTGTCACAAAAAAGCCTCAAGGCTGCAGCGTAGTTTGGTCACTTTGCAGTAACTGTTGTCAGTCCATGCACTTGTTAGCAAAGGTAATTGTGCCATTTCTGTATCAGATTAAAGATTTTGGTGAGCTGCTTGGTGTGCAAGTGACTGTGCATCCACCAAATGTGAATGTCCTGAATTTGTCTTTATTTTGTTGCCCCAAATGCATGAAATGAATCACTGGAATGCATTTTTGAAATGAAAATCAACAGGGTATTATTTTATGAGAGGTTACATTTAAAAACCTTTTATCTCTGAACACTTGCTTCGTATTTAAATGGCTCTGCGAAGGCAACCAAGCCACGCTTGATTAAACCGATCGTGCTTGTAATTCTGAGAAGCACTTCTGAAGGCCTGACGTATTTGATCAGCGCAGGCAGAAAATCTCACTTGTGAAAGTCCTGTGATAGACGATAGGAAGAATTAGTACATACATATAATCTGCTTTTTCTTTCCAAACTAGCAGCTTTTTCAGAAAATTCAGGGCATTTACAATACATGTGGTTTTTTTTTCTTTTCTTTTTTTCTTTCTGTTTTTGCATTGTTAGTTACTCAAGCTCATAGCATCTCAGTATTTCGAATCCTCTTGAAGATCTGACCTAGCCAAGTTCAAAACCACATTACAATTTGTGCTGTGTTTAGTCACGTTTATGCAATTGGCATTTTGGAAAATAACCTGTTGGAGGTTGTGGAGCTGCAGTGCCCTTCAGTTGTTTCCTTACTCTTTAGAGAGTCTCTCTGCAGTGTATGAGACACTCGGCCCGTGCCAGGGTAGCCCTTACATAGGTTGCAGTTAAAGAACTAGATATTCACGAGGTTAGAAAAATGACCAGGATTTCTTGAATTTTTAAGGCACGCTGAGCCCCACACTGTGGAAGTTTCAGTCCTGAGCAGCACTCCGAAAGCTGCTGGAATGGTCTTGGTGTAATTCTTCTAAAGAGATGGTATTGGTCAGTGACAGTCGTGATATAAATGCTATTCAATGCCAGGTCCACTGGGAAATGACAGCACAGCCTTGTGACATTTACTAATCCCTTAAGTTCACTTGGAAAAAATAATATTAATAGCTGACCAAAACTGCTTTGAGATTTGCATGACTGGTACCATATTTTGTGTGGCTGGTTACGTGTCATGAAGGTCCGTAGCTCTCATGGTGAGTTATAAGCTTAAATACACTGTTCCTGCGGCCTGCAAATATTCCTGCTCTGCGACGTTACCCACGATGTCTGCTGAGATACGAAACAGATGAAAGCAGTGAAAAAGTTAATTTACAAAGATGATGTGCTGAAACAGGGCAAACTATTTCACTCTGACTGAACGAATCTCCTTTTCTGGTCATGCTTCAAATTGCAGTTGCTTTTAGTTTCTTATATCATGCAGTAAGTGGCAGTACTGATACTGATTTTCCAAACAATTAGGTTTATTCCTAAATTAGTGGAAAAATCAACCGATATTTCATTGTGCTATTGCTTTTATTCCCTTGTCTTCATGGGGATTCTGGGGATTTTCACAGGTATTTTACAATTATTTATAATTTCAGAGTTATTGTACAGTTATTTACAATCATAATTTTGGGTAAAGCATGTTCATTCATTTCTTAACTTGTGATGAATTTCCACTGTTGCCAAGCTGTCAACTTAATGGCTTGTGAAAGCTGCTAAATTTTGTGGAATAAAGAATGTGTGTGTGTGGGGGGGGGGGTGTAGTGGCAATTTATTTCATTTATATGCCACAAAGTATGAGTTTATACCTGAGGCACACTGAAATTAAATATTTTCTCCTTTATCATGTGAATTAAATGATTTTTTTAGCCTACTTTCAATACATACTATCCCAAAAAGTAACTTTTTTAAGTTGAAATATTTCACATTAGGTTATTTAATTTGTTCTACTGTGTATGTGGTTATGTGAGAGAGAATTTGGAAAATTTTAAGTTGGCCAAGTCTAATATGGCTAATATTCTAAGTACTTAATTTTTGCCCTGGTGTGAGATTTATGTGATACTTCACTATGCTCTTGTTATTTACTTGTTTTTTTTTGTTTGTTTCCAGTCTTGCATTTTTAATGTTTATATTTGTGCTTTAATGAGGAATTTTAGATAGATTTGTGTAAGAGATAATGAAATGAAGGCTATTTTATTCGTTTATGAAAAAGAGTTATATGAACCAATAGAGAGAGATTAGTAAATCATTGTTGCAGTGTTTGACTAATTATATTAAAATTGTTAATTTGCTTTGAGACAAGATCAGCCTTCCAGGCTGCCTTGAGGGCATAAACAAAGTAGCAGCGTCCTGGAGCGAGCTGTCAGGCGGGTGCTTGAGGGACTGGCACCGAGTCCACTTTCATGTGGCAGCTTCAGGAGCACTCTGGAAGAGAAGACAGCGTTTAATTCCGCAGGTAACAAATCGATAAATAATGAAAACGCAAGTGAGAAATACAAAATGACTCAGGGAGAATAAATATCAGAAGATTTGGCGTGCCCCTGAAAAATGGTTTGCTAATATATTTGAGAGAAAAGTAATAGTTTACCAATGTGTTTATGCGGATATAGTTCATTAATAAAAATGAATTGTATTCTCTTTTCTCTATAATAAAAAAAAAAGCAAGCACTATTTGAAAATGCAATACAGATCACATGTTTACAGTCCTTCCTAGAAGAAAAGTAATTACTTTTTTTAAGAGGCTGTTCTTTATTGTGTTCTGTAGAGATGCTTTTTTCTAAATGCATGATCTGTTTTTTTTCTGTTTATGTACATGGTATGTACTGGAGACATTAGGTAAGCTTGAGAAGTTTAGCTAAGTTAGAGATTCAGCATGGAATTGAATGTAGGACTGTTAAGTTGGGGCTATCTGTTGCAGCTCTGAAGTGGTGCTTTTTGTCAAGACAGACTGAGGAATTTGAAAAAAATGCTACGCATTTTCAGGAGTTTTTTGTTAGAAATATACTGTTGTCTTCTTGCTTCAGGCATGACTTGGTGTGAAATTTTTTGGAGTTGTTTTAATTTCAATATATAAAGTACTATGGATGTTGCTTATACTAATTCTTGGACTTTGGTATGTGTAGTTGAGGTAGCGTTTACAGTTGTTAAAAGCTGAATACCTTGTACTGATGAGTTCACATGCTGCAGCTCCATCCACATCAGCTGATCTCACTGCTGGTGGGTCTGTGAAGCTAGAGAAGAAAGATTTAAAGCAAAAATCCTGGGAAACGTGCAGCAGGAAGGGGAGTAGGCTAGTTGGGAGGATGCGAAGCGTAAAGCAGCGGATGAGCGTGTGATGAATGCGGCAGTTTCTGTACAGCAAGGACAGCAAAACGGCACGGAGCAGAGAAGAGATGTAGGTACGAGATGTAGGCAGGTGTGTGATGGGGCCCGGGGGAAGGAGCGCACAAGGGTGCATATAGAGCTGAGAAAACATGAAACTAAGAGGTTGCTTAATCATTTTCATTTAGATGGTATAATTTAAGACTTTCTGGCCTCATTTGTGTCCATTATGAGCATTTTTGCAAAACTTACCTTCCCAGATGGTGATTTTCAGTCAGCTGATGCTCATTTGTTGCTGCCGTAGTGTTGCTCTTGAAAGAGCAATTCTCTTTGCTGGTTTTTCGCTCCACGCAGATGAATTTGGAGAATAACAGTCTTCTGCAAAGTGCCTTTCTGCCAAGTTCAAAACACTAAGCTTTCTTTTTTTTCATAACAGTCCCTTTATCATCACACATTCTTTCTTTCTCATTTTTCTCTTGTTTGCTTCATCTTTCTTGAAACAAGCTAAAAATGTACCCATTCTTGCAGGTAGTGGAGCAGTGTAGTTAACGCTTCTCTGTCTGCCAGCGAGATTGCCTTCACACCCAACCTCAGGGTTGCATTTCAGTTCTTTCATGGTGACATCAAATTGTCAGCTTCAAGACTTCTCATAATCAGCTAGTGCATTCTAGGGTTTTACATTTTTTTTTGTTCTTGTTGTTTGCAGGTGATTAGTTCTGGCAGAAAAAAAATAGATGGCTTGTCTTCAAATTCATTACCTTCCTCCTTACTATTGTATCTAAGAGCAATTGTTAAGGCTTGCCCATTCTTTTTATCATATTTCTACCCATATTTGGATGGAAGTGTGGAAAACTGGTGAAAAAATGAACAGTTATGTTAAGCTTAAGTGAAAGGAAACCTAGGAAATGGATGGTGTTATAAGTAGAAAGAAGTATGCATCTGGAGGTGTATATAGCAAGAGAGATCTGGGTACGTATGCAGAAGGTATTAGATAATATGGGCATGATCAGTCATCTAGTTTGTATTGGAATATTACCTAATAATATGTGATGTTTTAATGCTTAATGCTTGTTTTATTACAGTCTTTAATATCAAGAAAAGAAATGACAAGCGCTTTTGGAAAGCAATTTTTTAAAACTCTAACCACACTGTACTTAACAGCATGGTTTTCATAACGTTAATATTTAACAATATATGAACTATATAACTTTATAAAGTGTTCTACAAAACAGATCCTCAGTTTTCTTTATGATAGTGTATTTCATCTTCCAAGTCTTCATCTTTCTTAGAGAAATCTGATGAAAGGAGATATGGAGTTATATTGATTTCTTTAATATATTTCTTTTGTGAGAAGTGTGCAAGCTGTAGGCTCCATTATAGGATAAATAAAGGTAGGAGGATTTTGGAAAAATATTAGAAATGGGAAAGAAGATAAGTAAGAGGTATTTATTCAAAATGCTTATTTTTCTGATTTTTTTTTTTTTGTTAAGACTTTCTGTAAATTAGGTTTTAGAAATGTTTGTAGGTTGTTTTTGCCTGGTGAAATGCTGCACAAGCACCACAAGAGGGAGCTCCGGCCCGTCCTGCAGTTTGGAGGCCGCGCCAGGATGTGCTGCAGAGCTAGTGCTGAGACTGAGAGAAGAGTTAATGCAGGAAAGGGGAAAAACAAAAGGCTGATGAAATATTTTTTTAGTGTATTTGCTGGCTAACTAGGGAGAGTAGATGACAGTAATTTGTACAGGCATACAAAAATGATAAAGAAGGGAGAGCCTGCTTGGTCAGGGGATTCCCATGAACAAAATTCTGTTTAAATACATGAAAAATTGAATGGCTTCTTGATTGTGAATAGTTGCCTCAGGGAAACGATGCTTTCATCCTTAAATTTATGTTAAACTAAGTTATCCAAATGACTGAAATATATTTTCGTAAAAAAATTTTTCACTGCTAGAATGATAATTTGTTACAGATCTGTGTTTTGTTGTGTTTTAAATTCATATAGACTTATTTTAAAATGTGAAATTAAAGTGAAAGTGTACGGTAGTGTGAAACTTTCTAGATTCCATAATCATACAGTTAAAAGCAAGATGAAAATACCTGGAAGAAACAGATCAATTTTGGAATCTCTCTGAATGAGGAAAGTTTTATCACAATAAAGTGTCCTCGTGTTCGTATGGATAGATGTAAGATGTACATACACTGCTTGCTTTCCTCTTCCCTACTTTGTCGTTGTTTGCAAGGCACCTGGATGCATGTTAGGCCCTTGGAGTACTCAGAAATGTGCTCTACCATTCTGTGCATTTCTCTTGCTTCTTAAAGAGGAGACATGAAATCCTAATAAATAAATGAAGTGAAATTCGAATTTTGATCTTACAGCTGATGATGAAAGATGAGCAATCCATTATATGGATTTTTTTAGATTTGAACTGTGTGGAGGAAAAATACTGAATGATATATTTTTATTTAATATTTATAGAATAAATTATTTATTTATGCTGTTTTGAATCTCCCCTTAAACTAAAAATTCTTCCATATCCCAGGTTGTTCTTTTAGCAGTTTTGCTGTGTTTATAGTCTAAGTGAATGTGCAGATAGCACATTACTTGAACTAAAAATAAAGTTGTCAAACACAACTGTCTCAAAATCCATTTGGGGATTTAAGTTCCAGAGTGATACTGAGTTGAGTGGTAGGGTAATAGCAAAGAAAAAAGAATTCTTGGGGGAAAAAAAAAGGAGGATTTTTGCTCTTGCTGTTTTGGCTTTTTAAAATCTACAGGCATTCGCCAATGTATTTTATAGAGTAACTCTGCAAGTGATGGAATTGGCACAATCCAAGGGGAGGTAAAACAAAGTATGGAGGTGGCAACAAGTAGACAAGGAAGGGACTCTTACCACTCAATGGAATGTAGCTGAAACTTGGATGGTTAGATATCAAAAACAACATGTCACACGGCTCTATAGAAAAAATGCACTTGATTTTTTTTTTTTTTTTTAATTCATGGACCTGCTTTTTTGTCACCATCTATCCATACCTTCAAAAAGAAAAAGATACAAAAATCCTTTCAGAGAGGACCAGTGTCATGGAGAAGCATACTCATGTGTCTTAAACCACTGTGTTTGAACACAGGAAACATTAGTTTGATATCCAGGTTTTGCTCTAATTATGCTATATGTTTCTTCCATCTGGCCACAGACATCCGCCTAAGAAATAGGAGTGTGCATGGCTGAGATCTGTATAGGTTTGAGGAACTGCATCATTTCCTGGTCTTTTCTTGTTTCTATGTTACCAGTTCAGAGCAAGGCTACATGTGTAAGTCCCTAGCAAACGATTGCCTAGTAAGTTATGATTATGTGTGTCTGGTAGGAGTACACAGAAGGAGCGCGAGAGCTTACCACAATGCTCAGCTCGTATACGATATGTGCTTTTCATTCTGCAACCAGTGTTCAAAATACTATTTAGATGCATAACAAAGAGCTAATAAAGTGCTCACTCTGATATTTTTCTCTGTGTTTGAGCTTGTGAACACCTCAATTCAAGGATTTTTCTTGTGCTAAACATATCTGTGACTGTAAAAGAAAAAGTAAATTCATTTTCCATTTGTGAGCTGACCTAAAAGTCCACCTTTTGATTTCAGAAACCTAGATTCTTGAAACTTTATATGACCTGAAAAAAAAAAAAATGAATTTTACAAACAAGAAAATAAGGACTTCCTGATGCTGTATTAAAGAAACCTATAAGTGCAAGGAACCATTTCTTTTAGTTCCCCACACCTTAGCAGTAAAGCTTATCTAGATGAAGTAACGATCACATCTGCTGATTGAAGCTTGACAGCTCCAACATCCCTCTGTTAATTAAATTCATAGGAAGTAAGGAGAAGCTGCATGATCAAAGAGATAGTCAAGATGGCTGCAGTTTCCCTGAAAGATTTAGGGCAAACAAAGCTGTAATTATTGTTCAAGGTATCATTGTGTTTTCCAAAGCTAATATAGTATTTCTAAGGGTGGCTACCCTACTGCAGCTTTGCTGGAAGAGATACCAACAGCTATTTCTTATTGTTGATAGAACATCATGTGTCAGTCCTTTCTGTTGCTCAGAACAGTCATATTTAATTAATTTGAATATAATATGCAAAACAAATTCTACAGAATCATTTTGTTTGTACTAACTTCATTTCAGTTGTTTTTCCTTGTTTTTATTCATCTAAACAGATTTTTATCTAATTGTTCTCCAGGGAAAGTACACTAGAAATCCATTACTCTTGCAGCATTTTCTGTTTGATGGTATTCTTGACTACCATGTGTCTGTGTTGCTTCCTGATTAATGCATTTATGGTGATTATAGCTAATTGTCTGCCATCACTGAAAATGAGAGAAATCAGAATGTAGAAAAGCTTCAGAATGCTACTTTTAATATTGTTCCAAGTGGTTTTAAAGCAGGGTATTTAAAATGACAATTAGTTTGAAAGCTACTTGGTTTCCATTATAAAAAATGCTTGATAGGCGCTGGGATAAAAGTGCACAGATGAGTTTCATCTTTTCAGATTTCTTAGATATTTGATTCTAGGTATGACACACAACTGGGAAAGATCTGGGTATGGTCATGTCTCCAGGATAGCAAGATACAGAAAAATAATCGGCAAATTTGTTAACCAGCTGAGGTGCAAAAAAGAAACTGAAGATGGTCTTTACATTCCTCAGTATCTATCTATCTATTTATTTATTTATTTTTTCTCCATTTTTCTGTCATCTTTAATAGCCATTGATCTAGCACCCACATGATTTATCACCTCTTCATGCTATCATCGCATTGAAAAAAAACTTGACGGACCTGAGGGAAAAATCACAAAATGCCAATCAACAAAAGCATCTATACTGAGTATAAAGTTACATCTGTTTAATAATTGATCTGGTATAACCTCCTTTTTCCATAATTTTAACTGCTCTCACATCCTTTTCTGCATAAATGCAAATTAATGGACCATTCAAGGTTGGAATTCTTCTCTGAAAAGACATTTAAGGTATATATCAGGGAGGTTTGGTTTGCTTTCAGGACTTGTAGAGCTTGAAGAAATAGTTTATTCTTTCTTCAGTTAAACACTTCTAATCCCCTCCCCTTAACACCCCCCGTCATCCCCAAGAGAAAAATGTGACTGTAATTGGATCTTGTGGAATATGGTCATATTATAATGAAATCATGCAAAATTATTATGTTATAAAGTTATAACTGTTTTACTCTGAAAAAGGTATTTTAAGGTAATAGCTAGCTCCAGCTTTGAAATTTTTCTGACTCTCTGTATTCAAGACCTTTCCTTCTCTCCAGACTGTGGCTTTTAAATGCTGCATTTTATGGCTTTTGTCTGAGAAGCAAATACTTGGAGGCTTTTAAAATCATTTTTCTTCCTACCAGAGGAGAAAAGAAAAAAAGAGCTTTTATTTTTTTTTAAGTCTTTAAGCAGACTTTTCTAATATAAAACAATTTAAGAAGCAAGCCGTCTGTGGAGCTTTATTCTTTGGATTAAAAATTTCATAAGGTAGCCCTTCATTTATTGTTTCTTGCCCAGAGAGTTCCTATGGGACTTCAGAGATACCAGTCCTGGTTGGTCTTCACATCTTGATTAACAGAAGTATAAATGAAAGGCAGGATTGGAGTTATGTTGATGTAAGCTTTCTGTTGTGCACAATAAACCAGCATATGTAGAATCAATAGAAACAGCTGATGGTCTTTTTTTATATCTTGGAAAGTTTGAATTCATGAAAATGAGGAAGTAATATGATTGCTTAGAGCAAGGAGTAAGTAAATATCGACAGATTTTCTAGTCAATCAAGATGAAAGTTTTATGTCTTTTTATGGATAAGTCAGAGATTTTGTGCTAATTAGAAGATTAGGTCTGCTTGAATACAGTTGTGAGAAGTTTTTTTTCAAACATGAAGTTAGGCATGATTCTGCAGTTTAGGGGGAAAGTTTTCGAGTGTCTTTATACTGTCATACAGTGAGTTGGTTACGTGCCGATTGGGAGCTACATCAAAGCTGGAGGAGACAAATAAATCCAAGTATTTGGTCTATTTCATTATATTGAATTGCTAACATCCGCTGAAATGCTTGGGATCACAGTAATCCCTTTTATTGAAAAACAACTTTAATAAAGCCCTTCTGGTATGTTGAACAATTAACTGTTCAGCAAGGTAATTTTAAAATTAGATGTTTATAATCCTCATATGAATATTCAGGCAATTGATTTGTTTTTAGTTTGTCATGTTTCTCATTGGCAGTTTTGGTGGGTGTGTTTTGTTTTGGCACATTTGGAGGAGAAGCAGCTCTATTTGAGAAACAATACTATCTGTAAAAATACAAATCATAAATTATGTAAATCTGATTTTTTGTTGTTTGGTAATTGCTCTTTGAGTAGCTCAAGCTTGTCTTTTTGACCTACTTTATAGAGGAAAAGATATAAATATTTTCTCTGAGATGTTAGCTTTCAAACTGAAATTTTGTATGAACAGGATACCCAACCTATTACGTTTGATTTTAAGCTCTGTTTGGAATCAAAACTTGATTCAGCTTTTCCTGTATGGAAAGCCATCTATGAATTGAGTCTTGAATTTTCATTCAGGTTCCTTGAGGTATGAATACACACTTGGCTGTGCAAGTGAAATCCTCTAATTCTCTCCATTCTCTCCTGATTTCTTGCCTGCTTTACCGTATCATTAATTTCCTTTGTTCCTAATGTCTTGCCGCTGAGGATGTCAACTACCACCTGTGAACAGGGTTAATTTGCAAGCAGTCCTGCTAATCCAAGCATTCCTATTAGTAAAAGGAAACATTTATGATGACTGCTGCAATAGATGTTTTTTATCCTGCTTTTGTGCAGTTAATCTTATCCATCATAAGGGCATAGAAACAAAAAATCAGCTCTTGTAAGATTATTGACATAATTCTTTTTGTATAATTACTTCCCTTCCCCCCACTATTTCATTTTGGGCACCAAGAGTTTCACTTATAAGGCAATGCTTTCTTTCAGGCTTTGTAAATAGGCATTATTTTTAGCAGATTTAAATATTAATCTTCTAACAGGGTTGGCAGTAACATGATATGTATTGAGGTAACTGACAATAACTTATAGACCCCTTTATGTAAAGGATGGATCACCAGCTTCAATTTGTTACCAATTAATGGCTGCCAGAACATACTATAATCCGCTGACAGGTTTTCAGAATGAATAAAATAAATCCTTGGCTTGATTCTTGTTCAGGGTGTCATGTGTATCCATCCTGAAGATGAGAATATAGTTGATTTTATCCATCCTTCAAAAACGCTAATAAAAAATAAAAATCACTTCCTTGTCAAAAGTTTGGGCTATAGAGATTTTGTTCTGCTTCATCCATGCATGGCATCCGTGGCATTACGTGTGCGTGGGCATACCATGGCATTCCATTTATATACCTGCTGGCATATGGCTGGGCAGCTGAACATAGTTTAATTTCTATTAAGGATTGTTACTGTAGTTACCAATATTAATAGAATGATATCTGTGAAGTATAGCGGTGAAACATAATACTGAGGATATGGGTTTTAGGTATGGTCTATCGCTTTTCGTTTATATTGCTTACCTTTTTAAGTAGAATACAGAAATTTGCGATGCCTATAGAAACACAAAACGGTACTATTCTACTTACAGAAAAATATTTTACTTGGTAGTAGCATTAATGGGGAGAGAAGAGACTTAAATGTAAATTACTTATAGATTACTGAAATTTATGATAAAGATGAAGATGAATTTTACCAATAAAAAACACCCAATTTAATTTTTATGGACTGAAAAACGTATTGAGAATTTACAAAATAAGCATTAAAATAACCAACAAAGTTGGTTATTGGTTGGTTATTGGTTGGTTTTAATGCTTATTTACAAAATAAGCATTAAAATAACCAACAAAGTTGGTTATTGGTTGGTTATTGGTTGGTTTTAATGCTTATTTACAAAATAAGCATTAAAGTAACCAACAAAGTTGTTTCACCAGGAAAGAAGGTTACACACTATAGATAATAAATTAACCAGTTTTATACTGGGTGGTTTATACACTGGTGTGTTTGTTTTATACCCAGGTTGTAACTTGATCAACAGTTGGTACTTTAGTTAGTTGAGGCATTCCCAATGTATCCATCCCTTGAAAAAGCTGGAGTGCATGTGTGTGTGTGTGTGTGTATGTATATATCTCTCTCTTCAGAATAACAAAGTAGTATTATGACACGCAGCTGCTTTCCCTCCTACTTGGAGTACTGTTGACATTAATTCCATAGTTCAGTTCAGGACAGGAGGGAAACATTCAAACATATAATTTGTCATGGAAATTTTAATAAGCCAGTTATAATTAAACTCTATTATCTGAGACGCAGAACATTCTGATGGAAATTGTCATTATCAGAACAGTAAAAGGCGTGCTTGGGAGTTTGAAGCAACTACCAGAATAATAAATTATTTCAAATTATAAATTCAGCAAAGCATGAAAGAATACGTTTTGACACACATATATTCAGTCTTGCCCTGCATCCTTGGGAAGGCTTGGAGCTTTATCATTGCGCAGTGATACAGCTCATGTTCATGGACGTGTTTCACTCCTCAGTGGAGCTTTAAAAGTCTGAAGCTTAAAACAAAACAGAAATCCAACAAGTATTTCAAAGAAGCGTTATTTAATAAAACAAACACAGTGAATTACTTTAGCAAGAGGTGAACCAGAGCTGTCTTTTGGGAATAATTCCTGTCCCTAAGGTGTATTAGGATCACAGTGTCACATATGGTGACAAACCATGAAACATTCAGTGAAGCTGAGCTTCATGGACATAGGTTGAACAAATATTTAAAGTTTAGGTGGCTTTGCTTTCCAGACTCCTAGAAAATTCCACTGATTATTATTTACCTCCTCATTACAGTGCTAATTTCTATAATTTGCTAAGTACTCTGATTCTTTCCTCATTAGGATGAGTGTATTTAAAAATGAGGCTGTCTTGCATCTTTCCTCCCAGTGGGCCTTTATTTTCTCCCATGCTTTGTTTCTGCTCTCCATTAGGAGTAAATCCATCTGCAGCATAATGCCAGCTGCCTCCTCCTTAAACTAATTTTACATGTAAGCACAAACTTCTGAGAAAGAAGAAACAACATAAAATGAAAAACTCTCCCGGTGGAAAGCTGCCTTCACCTGCTTCAGCTTCCTGTAACCGGTAGCGGGAAGGTCCTGTCAGGAGAATTGCTGTGGAGTCTTTGAAGTGCTACTGAAAAGCAAAGAAATTTTTGGCAGACTTCTTCCCTTTCTTTGCCTCCCAATGCATCCTTTGTTCTTCCGCAAGTACCAAACAGAGCGGCACTTTGCTCTGCTCCCTCCTATGAGCAGTTGCCACGCGGGAGGTTGTGTTTGCAAGAGGCGAGGGGCTGCTTAGCTGCTGCAACACGAGCGCGTTTTTTTCTGATGATAATTAAAGTCGTGGTGCTCTCTCTGCTCTGCCATATCCATTATTGATGAAGGCCAAGTGTCAGTGTTAGCTCTCATCTTCTTCGTAAGAGCTGACAGCAACAGGCCTTGCCTTTGGGCAAGTGAGTTTTTTTTTTTTTTTTTTTAATGTATTCAAGTACTTTATTTTTCAAGTTATATGTTGATATGAAATTCATAGCAGAAAATATGGTTCAAGTGGTAACTATCCCTCCAAAGGATCTGAGGTCTTTAACCTTGGTTTTGCTAAGCTTTAATCCTACCTATTGACATGGAAGAGACCAGCCAATAGCTTGGAAGTAGCATGATAGTAGATGTGGACATGCAGAATTGAAATCTCCTGCTGATGGGAACTGCTGGTTCCTTCTCGCTGGTGTTATATAATGCTTGTGTCCTATTGCTTGCTCAACCATTGACTTAATGACTGAAAATTTCTCTCAGTACCGCTGGCCTTACAGGGTCGTACTAACATTTACCTATATACTGATTGTAATGCTGTACTTAGTATTCTTAAATGGAGTGAATGAGCTGAATTAAACCTGGCTGCAGAATTCCTCACGTATTAGGGATTTTAAATATTATTTTTTCCTTCATAACAGTCCTGAGTGTCAAGGAAACTACAGAATTGGACAGGAGATTGTTTGACAAAAAATATGAAAGCAAACAAATTAACAAAATGCTAAAAAAGTTTTGGGGGGAGGGAATGCAAGATGCTCTCTTTCTCGGTCTCTTTTTCTTTTAAACCAGGAAAAGATAACAAAAGAGTTCAAAGTATTGAAACCAAGGATGTGGGAGATCACTTTGGAAAGACAACTGTAAATTTTATACCAAAATAACACTTCATGAAAAACTCTGATTTGACACTTAGAAAATTAGAATGATTCAGTGCCATTGTTAGTGGTGTTAAAATGAGCTAAGGAAAATGTATTAAAGGGCATGAACTTTCCATTATCTAATACCCATTTAAATAAGTATGTCAAAGCATCTCTAGGAATAAAAACTACAGAGTTTCTCTGATGGTGATTAGATACAGTTCTGTTACTGTTGCAGTGATGTTTTTCATGCTCTTAGTAAAGAAATAGCTCTCCATATTTTCAAGTCCATTTTCCTGGTTTATGTGGGGCTTTCTAGGAAACCTAGCAAAATTTGAGGAAACTAGTTATGGTTGGAATATTTTCAAGATGTTTTTTCATATAGCTCTGTACTGTGAAGTGTTGCCTCAAGATTTTTTCATGATTATAAAAGAAGGTACTTTATATATACAGGGAATACAGGAAAATTAATCTTGAAAATAAAGGTATTCTTCTTAGTTTAATGATCATCTTTGCACTTCATAGTGATTTGTTTGTTTCAGAAGAGTAAGGATGAAACATTTGTATGATTGTTATTGGAACACAAATTAAGTGTTAATCCATAGTGATGAAAACTATTGATATTAAAAGTATCTATACATAGTTTTGACAGCTTGGATATTTTTTGATTTTATTCTTGAAATAGTGTAGACAATTTTCTTTTCTGCTCTGGAATTATTGTATTGACTAAATATTTGAAATAAAGCACATTTCAGGTAACAAATTTATTAATATTGTATAAATGTGAAGATTATAAGAAGTATTTATAGTGTTGTCAAGATTAACTTTGTAACACCACATTATATGTGACTTTGGAAATACTTATCTCTACGGTACTGACTTATTCGCTGCAAGATTAAGTAGAGTTTAAAATGGTCCACTGTCTCCTTGGTCATCTTACTTATCCATTTTGCCCACACTGATTTATCTCATAAACCATATGTGAAAGATATTCCTTACCTTGCAGTTTCCTACTATTAGATAAAAATACTAATGTTGAAATTTTATGTTTCTATTGTGTTACTTCTGGAAAGTATTTCCTAAATGTCAGTATTCAAAATAGTGATTTTTCCTCCTTTTTACAGTGCACTTACTGTCACTGCAGATATTGAATGTGCAGGCTGAATGGACTTGGAGAGCTTTGTCTAAAAGAACTAATTTCAAATCTATAATGTTTTAAGGCTTTTCTTCCCTTATTTCTTTCATGTTTTTCTGTCATTTCTGGTATTTGGCTCTATATTACATTACTAGAGTTTTTTCTTTTCTCTCTTAGAAAAGAACCATAAATGTCTTTTGTACATAAATGTACATTTGTATTTTTTTCTTGGTACCTTTTAAATCTTATTCTCATAAATTTTTTGGCTGTATTCAGTATAAGTATTTATTACCTGCCTAATGCATTCTTGCTCATAAATGTTCATTTTCTTTTTATACAGCTAATCGTCTTTGAAGACTGAACTATTCCAGTTTGCCTTGTATTAAAATGAGAGATTCAGCAGTCTAAGGACAGAATTCTAATCAAGCAGGTTAAAATTCACTTAACTAAGCTGAAAGCATAAATATTTCTGGATTTTTGCACTAGTAGGAAATGATATAGGTTTAACTTACTATTATGAAAACTTGACCTTTAAATATTTTTATATATCTAAATGTCAAAATATATATACTGTCTTTTTGAGATCTAAATGAACACTGTAAGTTAGCAGAAAAATAAATCTTCCATAAAATCTATCCTTCAAGTTGAATCTTTTTACAAAGAGACTTCTAAGTACATACCTATGTAAGTTACAATAATTTACTTGAAAAGATAGGTCGATGTATTTTGTGTAGGACTACTATAATCTGGGTTTTGTATTTTTTTCCTTGATTCTTCCAATTTTGCCTGCAGTCTTTTTGTGTCTACTCTGTGGCTGAGACCTTGGTGGGAGGGAACTCAGATTATGGTTGGGCACAGATGCTCTTAATAGGCTGCTGAGCTTGTCGTCAACTCAATTTTCAGCCTTGATACTCTTGCGTTTAGCTGATGTAGCTGGTTAAATGATAGAGCCTTGTAAGTACCCCACAGCATCCAAATACCGAACACAGTATAGAGTATCTACATTTCCTTTCTGTATTATCCAACTTGTCAGCTATTTTCTGAAGAATAATTTTTGGTTCTACTGTAATCTCCAAATAAAAAGGGTTATATGTTTTTTCTCTCTGTCTCATCCCCCCCAATTAGTTTCTAGTTTGTTGGGTTGCAGAGAGATGGGGATCTCAAAGATATTATACGATCCTAAATGCAATGCTAGGCAGAGGCTCAAATTAGAGACTCAAGTATGGGGAAAGCTTAAAGAATGAGCTCTGCTGTAATAAATATCAGAGAATCCACATGGAAGAAAATCATTACAAATGAAAGCCACAGGGAGCCAGGCTGCATGATTTTTGTAGCTCAGGGAACAACTTGTATCTTTTGTTCCTGGGTTTTGATATGTACAGCACAACACTTTAATCAGCTCCAGTTCAGTTTCAGCGGAACTAGTGGAATCGCGTGCTGGCTGTTTTTTACAGTGATTTGTCGCTTTATATCTCTGTGGATATGAACAACCCACAACAAATTAAAACAGCATATTGAATCTCATTAGCCTTAAGGAAAAACAATATTTCACTTAGTAGCTTGAACCATTTATGTGTTTATAAATAAATTGTTCTAAAAATAATTTTTCCATATAGAGAATATGCAGAATTTTTCTATTTTAAATAATTATGCCAAAGTTTTAATGATGACTACTGGGGTGGAAGTCAAATCTGTTTCATTTCTAGACTGCCTTCAGTTACTAATAAAGTTTTATAACATACTGTGATGTTTTAACAATGTAATTTAATGAAAGTGAAAACAGCTTATGTAGCTCTTTCAGGATGAGAGAGAGTAAGAATATGCACCCACTCTTGGAGTCATCTTCAGTGGTTCATTTGCGACTGTACAATTGCATATTTATCCTTAACGCTTTCTTTTAGCAAAGTGACAGTGGTTTGTGTGTCTGATTTGATGTGGGTCAGAATTTCTGTCTAGCAGTTCGAGTTAATTTTCAGTATCCATACAACTGTGTGCAATAAGATACAGTAAGTGTGTTCATGATAGGAGAGCGCATGGATGGAACAGAGCACTATCATCATCTTCTCTAAGTAAGATAACGTTCAGTTGTTTTCATAGAGTGTAAACGGCAAACACTTTATTAGGTTAAAAAACAGAAGAAAAAAATGTTTATTTTTTTCCACTGATTACATTTGAAATGTTTTCCTTAACAAAAACCTACAGCTTTGCTAAGAGTGCCCGGGACCAATACGAAAAGTTGTCCAATATGCACAACAACATGACCAAGTTATATGAAAACTTGGGAGAATACTTCACCTTTGATCCCAAAGCAGTAAGCATAGAGGAATTCTTTGGTGATCTGAGCAACTTCAGAAATCTATTTTTGGTGAGTAAAGTCTCCGAAACAGTATGTGTACATGTCTGTATAGATCTGCAAAATATACTTGCCTGTTTGTGTGTATGTTTTCTTTCTTGGGTTCTTCCAGTTCTAATTGCCTCCTGTTCTCTCTTTATTTCTGGCGTTATAATTTGCTTTGTGTTTTGTTCCTGTGGCAGGAAGCTAGATGTGTGTCATCAGGCTTATTTCATTTTGGTCAGTGATAACTATTGTTACTGATAACTCTCCTTCCAGTCTGCAACTTGGCAACTTGAATGTTAATTTAATCAATACATATGAGTATATAATAATGTGGAAACCATTTTCCTTTGTTTGTAAACAAGACAGAACAAAAAAAACCTGTTTGTTAATGTACAACAGATAAGTAATATCTGCAAGTCCTTACAAAACATGTTAAGATTGACACTTGACTCAACATGCCTGCATTCATGTTCTGTTGGTCTGATATCTAGCTTTTAATGATGCTGAGATGAAGATTTTGTGATGAGATCTGTATTTCAGGTATAATTTCTGAAGTTAATGTAGATGCTTATATTTATGTTGTCAGTATGGCCATTTTCCTTTGTTTTTAATAAAGGAATTCAAAAGAATTTCATTTTAAGCAGATAAGTTTTTAAATGGATTTAATGTCATCTTTCCTAGTGGCTGTCTGGGAGCCATAATCAACGGCACCATAGGAAGTATATAGGGAGAACAGATGCCAAGAATGTCACATTGTATCTCTAGAGAATGTTAAAATCACTTTGAAATACCACTGCATGCACTGTTTACCATACAGCTGTAGCTCACGGTTCTCTGTTTTGCCAGTAGCTGGCTGAATTTATCAAGTAACCATAAGGACCTTCTGTATAATAGCACCAAACCTTAAACCTTAATTTTAGTGCATACAGTTTATTAGAAAAAAAACTTTTACTGCGATATACTTAACTGTTCATTTTAAATCAGCTGAAACTGTTCTTTTTTCTGTGAGCAAATAACCAATTCTTTTATAATTAGTAAGTCTGCCAACACATCAGTGTAAAGAGTTGTCAAGAAAAGGAGTAGTTGTCATGAGTTATTTCAATGCTTTTACTTTTTCATGTGTTAAAGGCTTAATTTTTCACATGTGGATATCTAAATTTGGAAATCTTGAAGTAGATAATGCTGTTGTAACTTAACTAATGGAAACAATCTTCAGATTAGCAATATCCAACTATCAGGATAAAAAATGGTCCTCAACTATGTGTAAACAGCTAGGAGGCTGATAGGAGTTAAAAAACAAATATTCAGGCTTTTTAGAAGAAATATGTCTTGTGCTGGCGATCCTTCAGCTCGTCACCAAATTTGGTTTCACAGAAAAAGAGGTGAAGAATCACTTTATTTTCAGCCTGCCGAGTACCCTCGTAGGCAGCCCTTGTGCTCTGAGCGTTCTCTGCTGCGCACTGTTGTCCCATGCTCAACTTGCCCGTGAGGATCCCACTTCATTTCCTACACGGCTTCTCTCTAGGATTGCATTTATGTTACAGTTACGCTTTGGGCTGGGTAGAAGACTTGGGCAGCAAACATTGATCTTGCCCGTGAGGATCCCACTTCATTTTCTACTCTCTCTAGGATTGCATTATGTTACAGTTATGCTTTGGGCTGGGTAGAAGACTTGGACATTGATTGAAGATTGTAGAGGGCTTTTTTGTTTTGTTTTTAACTTGGATGAATTTCCTAAAATCTGACAATAGGATGTCGGGATTTGGGTTTCTGTGGTGCTTATACACCAATAATCAAAGCATGATTCTAATTCGACATGAATCATCCCATTCCATTCTTTTTATTTTTGATTAGTTTTTCAAATATTTTCAAATATTTACCTCCTCTAAATGAAGTCCTGCTTCAAGATTTAGTGAGTTGTAAGTGTGCTTTCCTAAATGTCATCTAGACTGTTCATGTGACTTTGCACATTGCAGATTTTGCAGAATGCAGGTAAATATGATATGAGGGGAAAAGAGTGTGTTTAGCAGAAGAGTTTTAATTTGTACTGAGAATAAATTTCTTTTCAATATAAAAGTGGCTCTTTTGTAACAAAGCTTAAGGTACACAATTCTCACTGGCTCAAGGAACTGTGAAAGATTAGGACATTTGCAAGTTTATTTTCAAGCACTGGAATAGTTATAGCAATCAGAATAAGGTGTTTGGTATTTGTGCAAACTGTTAATTATTATTCCCAATTTGCACATATTCATCTGATTAATGTTATGTACATGTGTATGATTCTCACTGAAACAAATATTTCTCCATGGATACATGGATACATTTCTCCTTGAAAAAACATTTATCCAGATTTTTTTGCTAGAATCCTTCCGTACTCTTCATATATGAGTGCAAATTACTTGCGCTGTGAATATTTGGTAGTACTCAAAGTAGACAGTACCCCTTGGTCTTGCTTCCTAGTAGGAGAGGAAGAGGCTGTTGTGGGGAAGTTCCGCGTGACTTTAGCGGTGCCTAGCATTGGATTACATTGAGATTATGCAGACCAGATAAATTGTGTTGTTTCGCTAGGCTTCATTTTGAGCAAGTATTTTTACATATTTTCTATAGATTCCATCTACTCTTAATTTTGTCAAATGAAGTAGATCTTTTATATGTTGTTTGATATATGAAATCCGATGTAATTGATTTTCCTTCTTGGAAAATTTCAGTTTAAGCGTTTACTTATTGTGACCAAAGAAATCTAATTTCTCTCTGTATGTAAATCTGTATATTTCCATAAATCATTTTTGGATTAATTTATTCTGTTGACTTTCCTTTTAAATCACTGCTTGTCACTGAGGACCACAGTAACCACATAAGTGTGTTCTCATAATGCTTGTTGTGAAGTTGTAATGTTCTAATAATGTCTCATCAAAATCCCTCATCATGTGGTGTAAATACATTCAACAAATTAATGCATCGCAAAACCTAATTACCTTATTGCCTAATTAGCATCAAGTGTCTTTTGTGTTAAGGGAAAATAATTATAGATGCAAACTACCTTAACTCTGGTTGAGGAAGATCACCATCAACCAGGTGTTCAATAGTTCAGCTCTTATTAGGATGTTTGTATGATACCTCTGTTTTACCTAATACTAAAAAAAATGCAATGGAATGTGTTTCAAAGCCTGAAGATTGAGCTGAAGACCAAATCTGGGTTATCAAAATAGAATTATCAGGCTCTGTCTTCTCATTTGGGCTATTAAACTTACATTCTAAATAAAAAAAGACAACCACAAAGAATGTTCCCTTGTTTGTGTACATGTAGGGCTACGTTTTTGTATTGCTTGATATTTTCAAAATGCAGGCAATTATCTATTAAGATATTCTAATGATATATATTGCTCTAAACAGTTAATTATATCTGTATAATGCTATAGTCTCTAACATCTTATCTGCCCTTCGTCTTCTAAGCCTCTTTTTAAAATGTTATTAAATGAGGAAATGAACTTGGGTGCATGCTAATTTAAATATTAAATCTTCTATTAAAAAAAGAGATTATATAGCTTAAGTAGACTTTTTTATGTCCTTAGCATCATTTTTGCTTTAGTCAATTCACTTCTTCAGATATGCACAGTACTAGTAATGATTGTAATCATTATATATGTATATTTTTAAGTAGACTTTATTCAGCGGGAACAGAACCTTATATACCTTGTTGGCAAAGAGATTCTTATTTCTGGATTAATTTTTTTTCCAGATATTTGAGGAAGATGTAAGGCAAGCATTAAATAATTCATAGTACAATACCTGTGTTTCTTATAAGAGAAAAAAAAAAATACTCGAAAGATAAACATTTCCTGCAACATTTTGATGCTTAGGAGAAG
>VWPW01017265.1:34186-123754 GCA_013389825.1 Crypturellus undulatus | reverse complement strand
AAAAAAAAAAAAAAAAAAAAAAAAAAAAAAAAAAACACCTTTGATTGAAGCTTAAGGACAGACTTAGAAGTGACAATGAAACTAATTTAATCTGTAAAAATTACCTTCAAAAGCTATAATCACAGGAACAATCAGAATAGACTAAGGATAAAAATAGCATTAGAAAAAACTTCTCAAAATACCAGGGTCATTTCGAATTTAGTGCTACTATAACCTCTATAANCAATTTAATCTGTAAAAATTACGTTCAAAAGCTGTAATCACAGATGAGATTTCAGGAACAATCAGAATAGACTAAGGATAAAAATAGCATTAGAAAAAACTTCTCAAAATACTAGGGTCATTTCGATTTTTTTTCCATATTTTTGCTTCTTAGTGCTACTATAGCCTCTATAAAGACTTGGTTTTCTTCCAGAAAGACTTTTCTCCACCCACCCTCCCTCAAGCAGAGCATGTGTGTTTGATTACGTAGTAAAAGATATTGCTTGAACCTTATGTTGAGAGGTTCACACCTCTCAGTCTATTGTGATACATATAATCTACAAATATTCCCTGGAGCACACGTATATTCCACACGCCCGTTTCAGGTTGGGCTCATGCCCGCGTGCTTCCTCTGCGGGTTACAGCGCGTCACCACGGGACGCTGCTGGAAACAGCAGCTGCTTTGCAGTACGGCGTGTTCTNTCCACCCACCCTCCCTCAAGCAGAGCATGTGTGTTTGATTACGTAGTAAAAGATATTGCTTGAACCTTATGTTGAGAGGTTCACACCTCTCAGTCTATTGTGATACATATAATCTACAAATATTCCCTGGAGCACACGTATATTCCACACGCCCGTTTCAGGTTGGGCTCATGCCCGCGTGCTTCCTCTAGTGGGTTACAACGCTGGAAACAGCAGCTGCTTTGCGGTACAGCGTGTTCTGCCCGTAACTTCACCGTACGTCACGTTAGGTAACAGGCTTTTTGTGAACACTTTGCGTTTAAACGTAGTCCTTTTAAAATGTCTTGATTGGCAGCAGCTATTACTAGTATTTTCCCCATGCTGCTGATGTTAGAGCCAGGATGTTGACTTAATAGACTGCTGATTATCTTTGTAATGACAATTTTCTTTCCCTTTTAATTTGCAATTGCAGACAGGAATTTCTTGAGTAGAGCCATTTAATTCTACAAATGCATTTAGAGCAGATGAACTATATATTAATATTTTTAAAGATTAATTTAAGAGAGTTACATCACATGTCAAACCCTCAGATCACAGAGTATTCTGTAAATATAAAATGTCTGTGTTTGGAGCTGGATATGTTTGTCTTGTACTGCTGATACTGAGATATTTTAAAGTTAAGAAAGCATCTGGTCAGTGGTAAGCGCATGTTAGAGATTGTGACAGGCATTAAACAAGTGCCATATGTTGAATGAAAAACAATGCCTTTTTGATTATTTGAAATCAAAAATGTATGGATATTTTTGTATTTGCCTTCTGTAAGCTGTTCATTGGCTATAGCAGGAGTAGTGCTTAATAAACACACCTCCCTCTGGTCTAGTGTTCAGAAGTTATTAGAGTGAATGACAAGATTTTCAGGATATATAGAAAAAATAACGATTCTCTGATTCTATAACTATTGTAGCAGTCAGTATTGTTGTTTCATCTTTAATCCTTCTCATCAAAATATATCCACAACGGGGGAGAAAAAAAATCCTTTGGGTCTAGCAGTTTATCTTCACAAGTTATTTAAAAAAAAAGAAATCCCTCCATCTGAGTGGTGATTCTATTATCTCTAAACAACAGGAGGAAAGTGAATTGCAAGGGAGGCAGTGCAGGCTGCCAGGGTAGTTGACCTTTCTCAGTTTCTCTGTGAACCCTGCTGATTGGCACTGAACATTTCCTGCATTTGGGAAACTGAGTGGAAGTGAGGCATACTTTTTCAGAAAGGGACATATCCCACAAATTCTTACTGATAAGTTTTAATCTTGTTTATGAATGTTTTCTTTTTTGTTGCTTTATAGAGAAAAAACTTCCTCTCAATATAAAATTTTCAGTAAAGTGCCTAATTATTCTCTCTGACCTACCACTTGACTAGCTTTGCATGAAAGAACAAAAATATTTTTACCCTGTTCTGTGATGCTAATATCAGAAAAAAACTGCTGTGTAGTTAGAAGATCACAATTTAAGTAACACCTTTAAAACTGAAAAAAATGCCCATCATATGATTACAAATAGCTAATTAAGCTGGTAGCACTTCTGCCCAGTACTCTAACCAGGTGTTTCTTGTGAGCCACTGCAGTTCAATGAACTACAATATAGTGAATCTATTTGGATATGTAGATAGTAGGAACAAAATTGTCTTTGTTTTGCTGATGTATGCTATGCTTCCATTTTATCCTTAACCTTCTCTACCCCTTTTGCTGAAAGCGTAAGTAGAGTCAAGGATGCTGTGAGATAAGTAAATAAAGTTTACATCATTTTACTTTAGAAATCCTCTTTACCTCTTACCTTCAAAAATCCTGTCCTCCTTCATTCTTAAATGGCTGTGCAGTTTGTCGCTCACTCTCTTTTTTCCTAAGGTTAGGTAGAATATTTCAACATTAGATGGGAGCTTTTAACTGCGTTTTTTTCTGGTCCTTCTGTATCACCTCTGCCTGGGTTTGATTTTGTGCTCAGGTACCTCTTGGTAATCTCAGTGTGTTCAAGGAGTATCACAAGCAATAAGCAAATACTTGAGCATGAGGACTTTCCTTTGTAAATGGAACACAATTCAAAGTCGAGCTTGAAGAAAAGTGTGTTTCTTCCCCTCTGTCAGAGTTGAAAATAACAGGGAAAATGATTTGAAAGGTAGCAATAACTTACTTTTCACAGTTAAAATAGTGGCTCCACTCAGTAAGAACATTCCTCTTGTGTTTAGGACTATTTCGAAGGAAACATGCCTTTTAGATAATATCCATGTAGTCTTTTCTCCCAGTGAAAGTACACTCAAACCTCCATTGTCTTTGGTTCGCAGGATGACCTCAGGATCATTATTTGTGTCCCTGAAGCAAAATGCCATTTCATTCTTTTCTGTTTTGTTTTTCACTTTAACTGTCTCTTTCAAGGTTTCATCATACCATCTGAAGTATTTTAAATCTCTTTTTCAAATGTTTGTTTCTGTCACTAACAATGTATTAAAGACTTATACCAAATCTGTCATTCTGCCATTTACACACGCGCCCTAGTTTCCCTTTAATGAAACTGTATGTATATCCTTTTGAATCTAAAGCCAATATTGTGAATTATAATATTGTGTTGTCAATTGGAGTAGCTGGGTAGACTTTCAAGAACTAATAGCAGGCATCTAGAGGTACGATTGTTACAAAATTGAGAAAAACTTTTCTTCAGGGGAGTGATATTTTGATACTTGGCAAATCATCAGTGGTCTTCCGTCATGTGAAACTCCTGTGTAGATGTAGCTGTTTGAATAAGGACTTAAATCTTTAAATTACATTGTAAATGTAGTTAGGGAGAAAGGGAAGGTTTCTACTTTCTTACAGTAGGAAAGGTTTCCCTACTGTAAGGGAAGGTTTAAGCAGATACTAGTGACTCATCAATTGACAATGTAAGACATGACATAAATTGCCCTTTTTTGTCAACTAGTTATTAGTGAGTGGCTGGACTACTTCACAGTAACTTCACAGATTTGCAAGATCCAGAAATGGAACTCCAAAAAAAAAAAAAAAAAAAAGGAAAAAAACCCTATAACCTGACAATTTCTATTTGGCCACAAGGACCTTGGTCTTCGGAAGTTTTATGAGATTTATGTTTTATAAAACCAGTCAATGAAGCATCTGTTATACTGCCTTCATAAGAAAAATCTCTTTCACTACAGTAGACTCAGCATCTGGAGTATAAATGTCTCTATAAGCCATTTTATTTCTAATATTTGCTTGCTTGTAAGTTGTGTCAAAGTAACTTGCAAGGTCTGTGACTCAGGGACTGCTTCTCTGTGGCGTTTTGATGACAGCGAGTCATTTGCTATAGTAATAGAAATAAATGACTATATAATGCATAGATTAATGTATAACTGCAATATATTTTATTATGAGAGACAGTACATAAATTCAAGCTGAATTGTCAGGTTTTAGCCTAGTAAATTGAGTTTAATTCAGAAGTGGCATAAAAGAAATTGTGTTCACTATTCTGTCTAGATTGTTTTGTCTGGGGATAAGTTTTCTTCTTTCTGCCTGAAAAACAGCAGTTCCTTAAAGTAGTCTGAAAGATATCCGTTTCTAACCAGCAAAAGGCTATGAAAAAGTAAAGAATAATCAACATGAATTATTTTCTTCAGTAAAAAGTCTCAAGAGGCAGTATGAAAACTGAAACGTTGTCCTTAATAAGAAGCAGTATGTAACTTGGGGAAAAAAAAAGTTGTAATGTTTTAAGCTCTCAAAATTGTCATCGGAGTGTATATATCCAACTCGTGGCTAGGGGCTTTTATTTACCATGATCTTTAATAAATCAGGAGTTGGGTATAGGCTAGAAAAGTTTATAAATACTGGTGTTATAGTGGAAGTTAAGGAATTCACATATGGGCAGTAGCACATCAACTTTACGAAGCAGTTGTTAGAACTGCTGCACCAAGAGTGGTCTGATGTGGTAGGTAGAGGTAACATTTCTCTTGAAAGATATCAGAAAGAAATATTAAAAAATATTTTAAACAGTGAATTGCAGTGTATTGTATTTGCAGGCACTTATAGGTAGGCAACTGGAGGAACAGCAGTGGCACAGATGGTGCTGGGATTTGTTTCTGACAGCTCTAGCTTGCGTTTGTAGCAGAGTGATAGGCCTTGCGGCTCAGGGAAATGCAATACGTGTCATATGTTCAATGTTAGTAATATCTTTGATTGAATGCTATTTTCAGAAGTAGTATAAGACAACAAGGTCTAGGGGAAACTATGGTCTTAAGCTCTCTAAATCTTGATGAGGGACTGGATTAAAAACACTTTCTTCAGCATTTTCCATAAACTAGTGTTCACTGTCTCTCCCCTCGGTGTGCGGACCTCACCGGGTCTCATTCAATCATCTTGTTATTCCAGGCCTCCTCGTGGGGGTTTATAACACCCCAGGAAGGACTGTGCATTTCCCCTGGAAAGCAGGCATGGTTCGAGATTTGGAGTATTGCAATCCTTAAATTGTAAATCTAACCCAGATGTTAAAGACCTTTTGTAAACCAGAAGACTTCATTACCTGCTCTAAGTGACTCCCTTTGGCAAGATTCTGCATTTAAGAGAGACATCTCCATAAAAGCTGCTTACAGTCTGCAGATGCTTACCCCATTCACACATCACATTAGTGCCTTTTATTGCCCGAGATGCTCTCTTTTGGTCCTGGGTTAGAAGAAATCTAACCTCTTTATAATCTCCACAAGGGATTTCCATGTAATGTCAGTCTCATCATTCTGTGTGTTCATATATCATATTAAGATAATAATTTGATCATATGAATCTATGATCGTCTTAACTGTGATTTTAGATTCATCACTGTCAGTGCATCTTCAGTTAGCTTGCGGATGTTGTAGTAAATTAGCTTATCCACTTCCTTAAGTTTGTGTTTGCATGCTTATCACGTTTAGAAAAACAAAAACTGCTAGAATTGGATTTTTCTGTCAAATTATAATATGAAGCATGAAGTGGAAGGTATAAGAAACCTTGAAAATAATTTGCAGATAAGTGAGTTTATCCTTGCAGTATTGTATTTTTTCCACGTTTAACCATTTCTTTTGTGTGTAATGCTGAAGTTTCTTTAGTCTATTAGCTCTTCAAGGGAGCATGTAAAATCTCCCAAACATAGGGAGATTTAGCAATTTTCGTAGCCTGTTTCTTCAAGAATGTCTTTTGTCTATGATTTCTCAAGAATCTCTATTATGAAACTCTGAATCCTTTCAACACATTGTGTTCAGGGTTCTTATGAGCTAAAATGTATTTCAGATTTACTTTAAAACAAATTCATCTGTGTTTAGGGTTTGAAGAGGATTTTAGGAATAAAGATGGAAGGCTGGTACTGGCCTCTGCTCTCTCTTTTTCTTAGCACAGACCATGTTTTGGAATGAAACATTAATTCACCTGTTGTGGTCCTTGATTTCACTGCTCAGATTTTAGCAAAAGAGCTGTTTTTTGTTTGAATTATATCCACATGCTGATAAAACTGTATTGCCATTTACAATAAAAAATAAAAATAATAAAAAAAGGATTTTAGAACCAACAAACAAAAACATCTCTCCTGCTATTTCTGTAATAGCCTGGATTAGACATGTGTCTATTATGATATCCAAATACTGATTTAAAAGAGCTGTCAAAGCAGTCTCAAGACTGTCTACATGAGGGCTATTTAGTGAAGTAATTACTGAAATGTATAATGTTAATTACTTGAGATGTACAGTATAGTTGATTTTTTACTGTTAACCTTGAACATCATTCATTAAACGTGGAAGATCTCTTCTACCTAACGCTACCACACTGTTTTAAAGATTTTTGCAATATTGCTGAGAAGCAAAACCTTCTCTGCTCCTCAACAGCAACACTTGCCCAAAGTCTTAATTTTCTCATGGCACACCTAAAATGTTCCATGCGGGCTGGATGAAGCATGAAGCACGCAGCAGTACCCCAAATGTAATTTTTCCAGTGTAGTGTTTCATACACATCCATGAGGAAATTCCATTTACCTGCTTTTGTTTAATACCAGCTTATTGTATCACCTATCCAATATTCTCATTAAGGTAACAGTATATTTAGTTAAGTAACCATCCCTGGGATATTAAAACTAACAAGAAGTATATCTTTATGTCTGAGCTGATTGAGCATTCTGCTGTTAGTTTAAGCTCTGTTCCTATGGATTATCTTCCAGGTAATCAAAGTTCGCTCTTCCTAATGAGTTATGATGGAAAAGGCCTTCGTTTTTTTCGCAGAGCTTTAGATCCCATATTTGCAGTTGCAAGGCAAGTACAGGGAAGGCCTGAGGGATCACAGACAGCCTTCATTATTGGTGCATGGCCACTCTGTAGCCAACCGCATGGCTAATATCCAAGGAGATTTGTGTATTATGGTTTGTTTTCTTTCTTCTTGTTTTTAATAATTTACCTTTGAGAGTCTATTTACTACCCGGTTTGTGTGCAAAGATCTGTTTGTCTGTCAAAACTCGAGATACGTACAGCATGTAAGAGATGCATTAATTTTTCAGTTGTTTCTTAAGGAAGCCAAGTTTTAAGTTGGCACTCCTGATTGCGGGAGCTTTGCTTCAGTGAATCCTAATAAACACAAGAGGTAGCATCAAATGGCAAGCCCCTTCAGCTAGCTTTCTTAGCAGAAGATAATTTTGTATTGCTAATTTTTTTCTACCAGCCAAGGTAATCATTTGTGTTATTAAAAAAAAGAAAAAAAAAAGACGCGCAGGGAACCTGGGAACCTCTCAACACGTCAATAGCCAAACTCCATGTCCAACAACAAAAATAGAGGATCTTAATTGGCATCAAAAATGGCTGTGTGTATGAGAGAAATAAAACCAAGAAACTTTCAACAGATAATCTGACTTGCCTTATTCTTCACAAAATACTTTTTTCTGTAAATACTGTGGTCTGTGAATAGTAGGTAGTTGCATCAAAATTACATTTTTCATTTAAAATATCTTAAATCAGGAATTAGGCTTTATTCTGATTACTAAGCAGAGTTTCAAAAACGAATTTTTAAATTCAATATTACTTTTTGTAAAGGTGCATAGTATGTTTTTATTTTCTTTTGGGAGTCAAGTATCTAGGAAAGCAAGTCGGTGCTGTAAAAATCATATTATTAGGTAAGAAAGTAATAGATTTATTACAGCCAGCACTGCTGCTTTTACAATATGTTTCTTACATGACGGAGAGCAGTAAATTCCTAAGGAATCCTAAAGATTATAAAGAAATCCTAAAGATCCTAAGAAATCCATTTGTCCAAGAAATTTTGGATAGCACATATTCAATTATGAGTCTTTATGTGTGTGAGGAAAAAAGAAGTAGTATTGTCTGGTTCAAAGTTGTTTTCTCTGACTTCTTTTTTTATTATTATTTTCCCCACACCATCACCCCCCTTTTCCTCATATCTTGTCTGCAAAGAAGAAACTTCAGCTAAAGTTAAAATAAACTTTAATCAACTCATCCTTCAAAAGTAATCCTGAAAAAGACAACTGCAACATCAGACATGCCTTCAGCCTTCTTTCATATTACTGCTTTCTTCATGGAGATGTAATCCAGAATGTAGTGATCTTTTTACAAAGGAAAATAGATGATAAAACACTGTTGTAGCTAAAAATAATTTTCAACTGTCTCATTAAACAATGAACACATTTCTGCTTGTGGAGATTCACTTCACATTGATTTTAGATTTTGTATGGGCTTACATATGTTTGAGAAGACAGTATTTGGATAAGCCCCTTTCAAAATATTTTCCAAAGCCTTTGGAAGGCTTTTATTCTGAACTCTAATTTGCTTCTTGCTTTGTGACCTTTATGTGTGATTTTTTTTTTAACTGTTATACCAGTATGTATTATTTTGCCTTGTAACACTGAGGTGTTTTTTTTTTTTTTTTTTGGTTCATATTTTTGGCCAGAATAACAAATAACAAAAAATGCATTGGTCTCATTTACTCTGGCTTGTTCTCAATTGGCAGCTACAACATTTTTTTCAGTATTTAAAAGTTATCTCTACCTTAAGTAGTTAGTAACTCAACCTGCAGATTTGTGAAGAAATGGTATCTCTGGCATTCAGTGCTCGAAAATGGCCCCATAACCTTAACTTGTAGTATAAGAATTCCATTGAAGATGCCAATTTGGAAGTAAATATAGAGAAAAAGTGTGGGAGGCTGCAGTAAAGATAGGTAAAAGCATAAGGAGGCTTCATATTTCTCCCCAATTCCATTATCTCTGGTATGCAAAGTTCCACTTTTGTAATGAGTATATTAGTAGATAGAAAGCAAAAACTGCAGAATCACGCTAGCAGGAAAATACCAAAAGATGGATGGTTCCTGCCGGTGGCAGGATACTATTAACACACAGTTGTGTAATTATTTTTTTTTAATTCAAACATAGTCCAATAGTAAGAAATGGTTCTAATGCACATGTTTGTATGTTTTGGCTATCCTACATTAAGCAGTTGGTGTGTGAACTCCTCTGTGAAGAGTCAGAGTCCAAGGGACAGTTATTGTGTATTTAACGAAAATTAGCTGGGAGGTAGCACATGTGTTTTAGAGCAGGAACTGTAGTTATTGGAGACATACTTTTATATTAAGAAAAAAAAACTCTTTGAAGTGAAAGAAAGCTTCAGATAAATTTGCTTTTCTCCGTATTTTCTTTTTAAAGGACTTAAACTGTTTTTTCCTAGTGCATTGTTACGCTAATATCTTTTTTTCTTAGTTGCTTACGAACGTTGCCCTTAATAGTTGTATATGTGGTTGCGCCCACATCCCAACACTTCAAAGACCTTATTTCTTTCAAAGATAATGAAAGATTATTTCTGATTTCTGTGGGAAGTAAGCTGCTAATGCTGACGTGATCCTCATCTCTTGCAGCAACCCTGAGCTGCCCCTGTGCAGGTGACAGTGCAAGTGAATGAGCACGTGTGCAGCAGAGCCGGTGCATCACAGGTGTGGGTTCTGGGGACACTTTTCTGTCCTTGCATCGGCAAGGTCGCCAGAACCACTGCTTTCTTCTCGCCGTGGTAGTTGGGCAGCAAGCGTTCTCATTAGTTTGGGAAGAGCAGGAACCGGAGTGATAAAACATCCTTATCTGAGCTATAGGTTGTGGGAACAAGTGGATGCTGTTGAAGTGGGCCAACTTTTTGTGTGCACATGATATTTTATTGTAGTTTTTTTTTTTATTACGACTCAAAGTGAGCTTTATCACTGACAAGTAGCTTGTGGTGCTTTGGGAAATAAGATTTCTCTAAGACATGAAAGGCATAAAAACAAGGATGAAGTGTAAAAAATGGAAATGGCAAAGTTGTTGAGAGAGATTGTAAGATACAGAAATTAAGGTATTTGATATATTTTTTTTTCTGATGCATTTTGCTATCTGTAAAAGTGGTCTTAAGGGATACAGACTGAATTTCTGTGGACGCTTTAGATTATGCTACTAAAATGATTTAGAAATTCGATTTAAAGTGGCATTTTTATACATAAAAGTAAAAATGGAAATCATACCTCCTGTTACTTCGCAGGAGAAGTGGTGATAGGTTGATTACATTGCATGTACTTGGCAGCATACATAAAAGCAGCCTTTGTAAAACTCAACGAATGCAGTTTTGCCCAAACTTAATGGTAGTATTAAAAGGAATGTCATGATTTTTATTTTTGATCCTGTTTTTATTTTTTATGTTATAATAGGTGGAGGTGCTGGTGTTACTGTTTAGATAATGAGTTTGTAACTGTAGCTTGAAAACACTGGCCCTGAAGTGTGTGCACATCCACAAGCGTAGGCTGAACCCCGGGGGCCCACATTTTGCACCCTGTAGGGCATGTGCAGAGTCAGGCTGCCCTTTTAATTAGTGACTGTTACATTTGTCCAGTCTGGAGGTCCAGAACACTGGAAAAAAGAGTAAATAGTGGAGAGAGAAGAGCCACGAGAGAGGGAACAAAACCCCTTTATAATAAAACTGTAGAAGAAAGAGTTCGTGATTTATGCTTTAATTCAGGCAGAGCAAATGCTGCACAAATCACTATATAAATGAGTAAAAATGTCCTCTATTTTTAGTCACAATGATCTTCAATCAGCTTCTGAAAAAGTATGATCAAATTTGTTATCAGTATTAATTCAAATGCAAAATATGTTTATAGGTTCAGATGAATGTATATTTATTTGGCTTTCAGCACCTAAGTAACTTTAAGGCAAGTGGGAACGTGTTCTTGTAAATAGTGATTTATTTCAAGCTTTCCTGCAACCCTGTTGAGTCCTGCAACCGCGTTGCAGGAAACATTTCTATTCTGGAAGAAAATAAAATATGAAGGAAGGTGGATGGTGAAGGATTAGTGTGTGGGGCTGTCTGCTCTCCCTGCACTCGCTCTGCTCCCCGTGCCCATGTCCCGGGTTTGTTTTGTCCCTTCCTGGGGGACGTGCGAATGCCGGGATGTGGAGGGGTAGGTAGGGGCATGAACACGTTTGCGCTCTCACGCATATTTATCGCAGAGCTTGCACTGCTTCGGGAAAATTAAATCTATATTTTGAGTCACTTCGTTTGAAAAATCAGCAGTAGCCAGCGCATTTCCTGAACTGCAGCGTGTATCTTCATACAGTCCCCATTGCAACTGGGGCTTCCTGCATCTGGGGCAAAGAAAAATTTCACTTGCAAGAACTTAGGGCTTGTTTTTAATAGTGCTTAGCTGAGTCTCCTGTAGTCTTCCCATTAGAAAACGTGACGGATTCCCTGATCTAATCGCAGTGTGGCAGTGGCTGCTGGCTGCTGGTTTGCTCAGCCATGACATTGCTTATTTGCTTTCTCTCATCGGATTGCGGGCATTTACTTTCATTACAGCCTGTGAAGTTGCAGTAAAATGAAATCTCTGTCAAGTATGATTGAATGTGCAGAGAGAGAACTGTCCAAAAACAAAAAGGATAAAACATTGATTTTTTTCTCTTTTAATACTGTTTTCTCCTTTCTAGAATCAAAAGGTGGGTTGTGTCAGCGTAATGACTATGCCACGGGATGGCAAATGCAGTTCTTGGTGCAGGGCTGCCCCAGATACACAGTTAATGTCGCTGGTAACTGTGTTGTCCAGCATCTGTGCAAAGCAGCCGCTGTTATTAAACAAAATCCCATACTGGTATTTTACCTTAGTGAGCTCTGGAGCTGGCGTGTCCGTCCTGCAGCCTGCTGTCCCCCGCGCTGAGGGGCAGTCAGGATCTCAGGTGCTTGGGAGTGCTGAATTATCAAACACTGATATAACTTACATAAATCTTACCAAGCGGTTTAGATAGGATTTTCTTTTGCAAATGGCAGTTTTGCCCATAATTCATTCCTAGCCCAGACACAACACACGGGATAGTGACTGCCATTTATCATCATAGGAAATGTCACTTCTGAAGAATTTATGGGCCTGTTTAGTACCAGCCTAGGCCTCGGATCTCCTATAGCAATTTTACTTGTGGTATAACAGCAGATATATTCTTTTGGGTATTTACATAGATATCCACAAAGAAATTGTTTTCTTTTTATGTATTTATGAACTTTATGCTTTTTTCCTTTTTTTAGAGGAAAAAAATGATGAAATAGAAACCATTTATTCTATGCCCTGTGCTTAATAAATATTGACTGCTGAGCTCTTTAAACTGCGGCATCGTTAACAAACACGTGCCCTGTTAATGGTGGACATATTTTGATCCGATACCTTCTTTAAAGTTATTACTACTTTATTGCACATAATGAATTGGACTGACTCCTGAAATCATCTGAGATTAAGGCCAATGGTGCTTATAGGCAGAGGAAATGAGTATATTGTGAGTCGGAGAGGAAAGGGAGCAATAAATATGTAGCAGTTAAGTTGTGAATATAAATCAGACAAGGAAATTGGACCTAACATTTATCATGTGTATTTCTGACATTAAGTGAAATTCCATCATGACAGATTTCAGTGAATTTCTTCATGATAAATGAATCTTTAAGAAAGACAAAACTGTGGAGAAACTTAGTATATTGAAGAACAGTTTAAGAGAATTCTTTTCTGAAAGCAAGAGAGAGAGCAGTGCAATAGGAATTATGAGGATATTTGTGCAAAGAAGTGATGAGTAGGAAATTAAAGCTCACCTTATCGGTAGAAGAAGGACGTTTTATAGAACAAATACAGGCAAGGTCATGGAAAGGTTTATATGGGGGTATAGTCTCTGCAGTTTGTAGTTATTAGTTGGGTAATTTGTACAATGTGGGGACACAGGCACATTAGATTTTGAGCCTTAGCCTGTAAATTCAACTATTTTCTATAAATCTCAGTGTGTTTTGTGTGTTTAAGTGATCCAGACTGCTCTGCATATTTCAAAAAGAAATTCTGAGGAACTGTAGCTTAAATTATAGTAACCGAATTTCTTCTGTCTGTAATTGAAGTACTTTTTATATGTTATGTTGGGAGCTTGCCTTCCCTCTGCACATCCTTTTTAGGTAGCAACTAGCAACATGTTTCCTTTAAACCAGCTTATCAATATAAAGCTCACACATTGCTCCTAAATACTTTGGAACTTGTTGATTGCCCATAAATGCAAAGCTGTTTCATTTTTTTTTATTATTTTTCTGATCGTCTAATATTGCTAATGTGTATCAGTAGTGTTGTAAAGCTTTGTTCTTTCTGTATTTTCTGTAGATGTGTAGATTAGGTACTAATTCCCAATTTTTCCCTTTTATGGATGCACTAGTAAATACAATTTAAATTAGCGTTTTGAGTGGAGACCACATATTTGAAAACTTCATGGATGGGCTGGTACAGCAATTTTCAGTAATTCTTTAAAACGGAGATTTCTACAATTTCTGCTTTCTTCAAACTATAACCATTTACACTTTATATATATCCGATCTTTTTTCTCATTTGTTCACAAAATTGTTTGTCCTGTAGTGTGAAGCACATACAAATCCTAACAAAAGACAGATACGAAGTGTAATCCCACAGACAGTCTTCTCTGTGTCAAGCAGGTTATTTTAATTGTTAGTTTAGCTATTAGTATTGTTAGTTTTCCTCAGTGTATAGATTACGATGTTCGTTTTGTCTAATGCAGGAGGCATTAAAAGACAACAACAAAAAAAGAGAACTAGAGGAGAAAACGAAGAGAGCCAAGCTGGCAAAGGAGAAGGCTGAACGAGAGAAACTGGAGCGACAGAAGAAGAAGCAGCAGCTGATTGATATGAACAAAGGTAAGGCGTCGTTTTTAGCGGAGAGATTTGTTAGAAGAAAAAATAAAAATGGGGAATAACAGACCAAAGACTGTTCCAAATAAATACCCAAACTACTTATTGTCTATTTTGAAAACAAAAACATTTGAAGTGAAAATTTTCTGTTTTATTTTAGCCTACCTGGTCATGTAATTCTACATCTGTCACCTAATATATGTAATGCTCCCTTCAAGGCATTTTGTCGTGAATTATTGACTTGCTTTCATTTGTTCTAGCTAATTGATTTTTTTTTTATATGGGTTTACTTCCAGGAAAAACTATCTTAACTTGTTTTGTTGTTAATTCCATCCTGTAAACATCTTTATAATCAAGATCGTGTGGCAATTAACTTTTTTGCTTTTGAGCTTGGAGGCTTCATATTATAATAGATATTGTCCCCACAGTACTATTATGAGTGGAAAATCTGGTTCAGCTCAGCACCCAAGTACAAAGTGACATTTCAGCACGATTCAAAAAAAAAAAAAAAAAGGGCAAGTTTGTCACCTGTGAGAGCACTGTATTGTGCATGAGGCCACTCGAAGAAAAGTAATCGTCGGAGAAATAAGGTGGTCCCTAATATCAATGTTTGTAGTTGTTGCAAAATATATGCTGTATTTTTCATCTATTGGACTCAGGAAGTCCGTGAATGACAAGTAAACTGTAAGTCAAGTTATACAAGAGATTGCTTTAGGCCGTATTTTTGTTTTGTTTCCATGTGTTCGGAAAGCTGTTCTTGTTGTCCATTGAACAATCGGACAGAAACACTCATGACAAAATACCCTTTTTATGATGAACTTCATAGATGATGTGGTGACATATTAGCTTTGTGTCAGGATGATGTTGCAGTAAACTGTAGAGTTGTGATAAACTGACATATTGTTGGAGGTGGATAAAATACGAGGTAAGTTTGGAAATGGTGCTTCCTTGCAGCGGTGTGTGTGCAGTGTCTGTAACACATGTCAATCTGCAGAAGGATGAAAAGTGCCAGAGAAATAGTAGGCCAGGCAGATTCTCTGTTCAGAATCTCAGTCATTGATAATGCAGTAACACGGAAATATTGGCACCCAAAACTTGTCATTTTATTTGGTCGCATACATAGAATGCTGATATTTCTGTCCCATTAGCACGTTTCCTATCACTGGTGCGGCTCGTGCGCGTTGCCAGCCGGTTCTTGAAGGCTGTTGAACAGTCAACCTCCCTTTGCTGTTGGCAGCCGGGCTGGTCTGTGATCCGCCTTCCTGGCAGGCTTTGCCTTCGCGCTCGCTTTGAGCAGAGGTGTTCCTGAAGTGGCCTCTACAGAGAGCTCTAGTGGAAACCCGTAGATCTCACGGAAGCACTTCAGAAAACTGTTTCTTCTCCAGCTTACTTGCTCCATCCCTGTATTATGTGAAGGGGAAAGAGAATTGAAAGGTGTACTATCTATTTAGTTTTTTATCTATTTTTTGCCTTGTTTTTTTAAGGGGCATTTCTTGTTCTACTTGTGTGCGTTACAATAGAAAGTAAAACAGAAATCTTACCATATGTGCAACATGAGTAGCTGACACGCATTCTGTGCTGTGCTTGGAAACCTCTTCCATGATCAGTGCGGGTATTTGAACCATTACTACATTTTAATTTATTTCTAACTTGGATTCCTCTACTGGCAAAAGTCTCAGCCTATGCAGTTATGCTACCTATTAATATACCTGCTAAAGGTATCCTCTACATAAGCGTTTGTTTATCAGTCTGAATTATGTTTATAACCGTTTACCTGCTTGTTACTGGTTATCTGTATTCCTATATGTATAAAAATGTCATCACTTTACGCTCAGACATTTCACAATTTAAATTTGCTAAGAATAAGAAGCCCTCTGAAATTTTTGCTTATTCAGTGATCATCCTTACTACTACTATTTATATTTTAAGAAACCAGAAAATACTTTGTCTTGTATTTTCTGATGGTGATAAGCAATTTTTCTCAAAACCTTCATTCTTCACATTTTGAATTTTTTAAATGACTTGCATTAGTCTACTCTAACTTGGATACAATGATAGACAACAAACTATTTTTGTAGAAGTCTTTTAAAAATTCTTCTTTTTTTACAAGTAATTTTGTCACAAAGCCTTGGAGCTTTGCTGCACATTTTATTGTTTTCTGTTGTTTTTAAGGAGACTTTTATAGGGATAGGTTTGAGGTTATCTACCGTGATATCGTGCGTTCTACTATTTTGGGCTGTACTGGAGGTGCCAGTGGCACTGCATGAAAATAGCAGAAGTTCAACAATCTAATCTGGCTGTGAGTAGATGTCAGACCATTAAAATATAAACAAAACATAACATTCAATTTAGAAAAAGATACATAAATACATAAATGCATATTTTGTATGTTTGTAAATATTCCGAAGAGATTATCTAATGCAATTCCTCTAGATCTTGTCTCAGCATTTGACTAATTTTTTCTTTAATGTCTGTCACCTGATACTGCTGAACAGCTTTGTGTAATGGACAGGCACTTTCCTTTAGTCACTCCCAGGGGTGAGAAGAACCTAAGGATCCCTCCATCACCCTCCCTCTTACCAAGGTGTTTGAAGGCTACTGAGAGAGGTTAATTTCAGCTCTCACCGAAGGCAGTGTAAGGCAACATGTTTTACTAGCTGTTGCAAAGGATGAGGAGCCCACCTGGAGCTAGGATTGTCAGTTAATTGGTCTGTGCTTGGGGCAGTAGCCGGCAGATTAAGGTTATACCTCTTCAAATGTCTTCAGCTCAGTCAGTGAGAGCACATCTGTCTCCATCCTTGCATTTTTAGCAGCTGAAAAGTTGCCTATACTTAAAAGTATTGCAGATGCCTCAGTATGCAGATAGTGTGCTTTACTTTTCATCAGGAAAGGTTTTTCTATCAACAGATGTGACTGAATCTTTAATTTTGTAATCAGATTCTTGATCTGTCAGTGAAACTACAGACATGAGAATGACTGTACATTACCAAATGCACTGAAACTGCCATTAAAATAATGTTTCTAAATCAGTGACACAAAATCAATCTAATACTTCTAAAATATTTTTTTCCAATCTTTAAATAACTATATATTGAAATATACATTCCACAAATTCCAACTATATTGCCATTGCAGGATGGCACAAGAGGTGTATCCATCCCCACAGGATCCTGGNCCAATCTTTAAATAACTATATATTGAAATATACATTCCACAAATTCCAACTATATTGCCATTGCAGAAGGATGGCACAAGGGGTGTATCCATCCCCACGGGATCCTGGGGCATTGACTTTAAATTTACCTTTTTTTTTTTTTGTCAAGTTACTATTTTTTTCTGGAAGTACCCACTTCTGCATGCTTATTGCTGCTTATAAAAATAGTTTGCAAATTTCTCTAAGCTAATATGACACAGAAGACTTGGAAGAAGCAGACAGATGTCCTCTCAAGCTGTCATTTTGACAAGGTGATTTTCACCCAAAGGGTGTTTTTAACCTAACTCTGTTTTAGTTATTTCTCTAGCTATATCTTCAAGAATAAAATTGTAATGCATGGCCTTTCGAATCAAAGCAATAGGAATTCTATTTTTTTTTCCTCCACCTTTTGATGGCTTAATTTTATGGAAGGCAGATTTTTTTTTGCTGTTTCCAAGTTACGCAGCTGCAGTTGCTTTTGTGGTCACTGGAAGAATCCAGATTAAAATTAATTATGTTCTGTTTATTGGCATAACTGAGAGATCGGGAAACTGCAGTGTGGGCAGAGATTGGAAAATGCTTTGTGCAATTCCTACTTAGAGAAATACCTTAGAGATACCTCAGGGGAATTTTAAAGACCAGGTCATGGTATTTGCTGTTTTCTGTTTTGTGTGTTTTGAGTGCCTATCCCATTTGAAATACCATTTAAATATGATTGATGTCAACAAAAAACACAGGTCCTGCTAAATGTTCCTCAGTTTATAGGGTTAGAAATGAACAGTTACAGAAAACCTCTCAACTCCATTCATGCTTTCTAATGACTTAGGTGGATGACGTTGTTGTACAAGTTGAAGTAATTGTAAATTGTAAACTAAGTCCATATTTTCAAAATAGGAGTATTTACATAAGAAAAACAGAATCGAGCTGATTTTGACAGGTAAAAAGATCAGCACGTACCTTCCAGAAGAAATATTTACAGCAGGAACGGTAAATCCAGCATGTACTCTCTTCACCTCAGGAAAGCCTATAGTTACATAACCATGCATTATTTCTTTTACAAATAAGCTTGTTAATAAATAGGGAAAGGTTAACACATTCCCAGTTAATCAAATGTAAACACTCAATGAGATTAAAATCTTTGGAGCCTGTGGTTTATTCTGACCTCAGTTCTATTGAAAGTTACTTCTTTACTTGAATTTAATTAATTTAGTTTCATTAGGGATACAAGTGTTGAGACACATGAGCTGCTTCTAGATGGAAAGGAAAATAGAACAAAATGTAGTACCTGTATAAATTTTGATATTTGAAGACTTTTTAAAATAGCAATTCAAAAAATTCTGTTGTCAAAATTGTTAGAATTGATTAGATTTGACTAAGAAATAAATTTCAGCATGAAATTCTACTTTTATTTTCATGAATTCATTTTTTCAGAATTAGTTTTAAACTGAAGAGTTTTCTGTTTAATTTTAAACTAAGATTTAAACTAGATTTTAAATTGCAGATGGAAACAACTTATGGTGGTACTGGCTCTTTCATGCTATCACCTCCCCTTTTTAAAGTTGTAATTGGTGTTATCTTCCCCTTTATCTAGTAACTGGCTATGTCACATTTTGATTTAGGAATCTGTGGTGCAGTCAGAGCCATAACAAGAGCAGCTGGCAATGGTTTTACTCAGCTCTTTGCAGTCAGTATTACTGTGGCTCTTCAACTCGTCCTGCTCAGCTGCAGCGGGAGACCTTAGGAGTACCTGGGCCTTTGTGGTGTCTCCTGCGCTGTCCCTGCTTTGCTGGTGAGGTGTGGAGGCACAGGAGGTCCTAAATGAATTACGAGTAGAAATCTCAAACTTCATTGAAAAACATAAACCGTTTTTCTTTTGAAATTCTGAGGCTTTTGTTTGTTTGTTTTGTTTTTAAAAAAAAAACTTGAGCATCATCTTTCCTTTAGCACTTCCTAGGCTGTGGAAAGAGGACTTTTTATGGCTATTTTTCAGGCATCTTTCCTAATTTTCAAGGACTACGGTAGACTGGGCTATAGTTACACATTTATACCTAGTCTTTCCTGACTTTTATCTGATTTAACATCTGCAGAATTCTTGCCACATGGCTTCTGTGTGCATATCTGTACAAGAGGGGAAAAAAATGAAGCCAGCTTTCTGGGAGCTGAAAAGCGTATAACAGCAATTCTGATGCAAATGTTATTTAATCAGAAACGGTTTTGCTCTTCATTATATCTGATTACCATGGCAATTAAGATCACCTTTTAACAACCAGTGTGAGAATAAAAGCTAGAATGAGCATCCTCAGTCCCAATTAGTATTGAATTAATTGTTTTGAAGACATCTTCACATTCTCCCCTAATGCCGATGAAGATAATGGAAATGCAGTTCCTTACTAGTGTTTTGTGGATATCCCTGCTTTCCTTTTTCAAATATTTTTGGATAAGTCAAGCCATGTATTCAAGCAGTTCATATACTCAGACTAGTGTCAACAGTAATTCTGTTGTGTTTCCTTGAATTCTTACACTTGAGTTCTCAATTTGGCTCTTGTGGGATGCAATTCAAGATGGTCCTTTCTGCTACAGTCTTTTAATGACTCTTCTAATTATGATGTCCTTCTTGTACCTCATTTAGTATTAAAAAAAAAAAAGAAATCCGTCCTAAGTTTGAGAAGCATGTCACTTTGGAAATGTTAGTATGTAAGCTTTGCTACTAGGAATTTATATGCTGACTAGTGGTTGCATAAGGTGGTAGTAAAACACAAGTATATTTGCATTCTACAAATGATTAGTTTGCGATATTGGGTACCAATAATATAAATATTAGAATTCATCTTGAAACTTATAGAATGCATGTCAATAGTCTGAGTATGCCACACTTGTCCTAGAATATAGTGCTGACAGAGAAAAACCAGACGGAGGCTTACGTTGTTCTTAAATGCAATAATCTATAGAACTAGGGTGAAATTCGATTTTTTTGTCGTCTTCAGAGCAACTGTGGCCTGATTTCCCCAAATTTTTAAGCTTCATTTATGTCTTTGAAGACATCTTGAAAATGGGAGAGGATTTTTTTTTTTTTATTAATATGGGTCAAACTAGTTCAAGAAAGATCCATATAGATATATGCCTTTAGTGAAAGATAAAAAAGAGATTAGAAATTAAAATTTAATCTTACCTATAAAAAAAAATTGTAATGGAAAATTTCTTTATGAATACTGCATGTGGAACCCCGCAAGCAAACGCAAGAACCTACATGAGGCAATTTTTCAGGGGAAAAAAGAAATTATTAGAGTCAATGAAATCAAACCTCCGAAGTACTTACAGGTAGAAAAAGAGAGAACAATTGAATACTTTTCTCTTTTAAATAGGCTTCTTGGGCACTGTTTAATTAACAGTAACAAGTGTTAACTTTTAGTATAGTTTTCTATGCAAATTCAACTTTCCCTTTGCATGTGTAAATTATTACAATTTCTAACTGTGTTCATCATTGTTACTCTTCCAGGTGCCTGTACTATATTTTATTTCACTTACTAGGTAACATATACTTATGTAGAACTTGAAGTGTTGAGAAGAATTTCTGAAATAATTAAATTAGTTCATTAGCTAGCTGTTTCTGGAATGTAAGTTTTGTCCAGGAATTGGGTAAATAACAAGGAGGAGAATTGCATGTATTGCCATGAAAAGGAAGCTTATTTGGCTCTTACAACAGGTGATGATTAAGTTCTGTCTTAATTGAAAGATTTCTTTTTTTGTAGTTATAGCATATAATTTCCCATAGTACAGCTAAGATACTGACTCCACAAGAATGTTTTCTGAAATAATTTAGGAGAGAATACTGTATTGATGAACCTTTTGGTACTGCAAGCTTACTATCAAATATCCAAAACAATTTTTTTTTTTTTAACAATAATGTATGTAAAGCTGAATTCAGTCATTTTCATTTGTCAATAGGTATCGTAGTGCGTATTCGCTAATTATAAATGTCCATATAAAGTGCTACATTTTCCAAGTAAGTGGCAAAGTTTTAAGCTGAGTTTTAAGCGAAGTTTTAAGCTTCTCACAAATGTTGGGGTAATGTTGGACCCCAATACCATCATTGTAGTTAAAGATGATTTAAATACTGATGAACAGGCAGTATATACTCATAAGGAAACGTTCTGTGAGACCTTGAGGGACATTTGTTTTAGTGATAAAAGCCTATTTCTTTCTCTCAAATGTAGGTATCCAGTTAAATTAACTCTATAGCATTGATTTCAGTGGTGGTTTGTTAGCATCTGTGGTATATTAAGACTTAGAACTTGAAATTGCTAGTAATTGCTATGTGGTGTGTTCCACTAGGAGACGGTTTAAAAAAATGCTAAACATATTATACTTGATCTTTTAGAAGTGCAGTATAAACAAAGGCTTCACTTTGTTTATTGTTTGTATCCAGAATAGATACACTTCTGTTAAAAGCAGAAAATTCAAGTATGCTTTTTAATACTTTGCAGGATGAATCCTGCATTAGTGCAAGTGTAAAGTGCAAGTTTGCAAGTCCAGAATTCAGACTGCAAAACTGTAGAGAAATGTTATTCAGTGTCATATTCCATAAGGTGAAAGGCATTATGCAGTAACATTTCTTCAGCATACAGACCATGGCATATACTGCCTGTTAAGCTGTACAAGGTAAAAGGTCCTTAGAGAATAGCAACTTGACAAACTCAAAACACCTCGGGTCTAGAAGCATGTCTGATTTCACACAACCTGAATTGGGAAATGGACAGTTGTTACAGAGAAGAAGTTATCAATATATAGTATGCTGCTTTAGTCCTTCAGAGTTTCCAAATTAATTTTTGGTTTGCCTGCTGCTTTCTCTGCATTCTTACAATGAGGAAAAAGTCTGTGGAGCATTTTAAAGAGATCAGTAATAGAAAAATTCCAGCGTCCCTGAATCTATTTTTAATCAATACGGGCTGCTTCAGGTTCTGGCACCAAAATCTGAAAGTTTTGAAGACATCTATTAATATGTAAGGTTGGCTACTACTCACAAAATTGTCCAAGGACCTTGAATAATTTCAGTATGAATTGAACGAGTTCATTACTATAAATATTAAAGTAATACAGTAAAAGAAAAAAATATGTACATATATCTCAACATGAAAATGTGAGAATTTTCCCAGCCTCCAAAATGACTCATGAAAGACTCATTTCTTCCTGAAATATTGGAACAGTTCAGCTATACATTTTTAAAAGAAAATGGTTTTCTAATGCTAAAAGGATTCAGGACTTTTTTATGTGTCTGACTATCTGCTGATTACCTAAATTAGAAGAACTTAGTACTGTAACTGAAAACTAAAGCTGCAAACAGTAGTAGAGCTTTATTACTGATGTGTAATTGTTCAGGGATCTGTTACATGCCCTTTTTTCTTTCACTTTTGGAGCTGCACAATCTTTTCCTTCCCACATAGAGGCAATGTCTTCCCATTTGTTACTAAGAAATCTGCCTTAAAGCCTGTTTTTCTAAGTTTCAAGAAAATTCTCCTTGCAAGGGGCATAAGTCCATTCAGTCATTCAGTATGAGGCCAGCGAGGTAATGCCGATGCACTTCAATTATAGACGTTCCTGCTAAAGTAGACCTCGACCGCTGTGACATTTTCTGGAAATGAAGAAGTGAGTGCGTTTCAAAAATTGTTTTTGATGGCCTGCCATTACTACAAAACACCTTTTTTCTCATCCTGTTAACTTTGCATAAACCTGAGGTCAGCTTGTCGTAAACAAAGAGCTTAATTGGTATGTGAGCGAGGCTTGGCTGGTTTTTGTAAGCTGACGCGAAGTAGAGGTTCACTTATCAGTCATACTGCCCTAGCTCGTTGTTCTTTAATTAAAAAACAAATAATAGTCATGAGATTGTTTCCTACTACGAAATGATGAGGAAGACTGCTTCCTAGAGATATTTTTTATGCATGCAAAATGAATGTAGCAAATAAATAAAATGCAAATATGATGTGAGAACACAAATACCCACTTTCCAAAAGCCACTGAAAAAATGACCTTTTATAAAGAATATATTACAATTAAAAATTCTTGTACTAATTACGAATGGAACATCTTTTTTTAAGTTTCTACAGAGCCCTCATGTCAACCTTGGAAGAGCTGTGAAATGTTTTGGCCCTTCTGCTGTTGAAATGTGTCTTGTGTAAAGTATTTAAAAGTTCAAAGTAGAATAGTGTAATGCAGGATGTGAAGAAAAGAATAATTTTGAAACCACTTGCAGAAGCAACAGACAGGTAGTCAGGATGTTATTACCTGAAGTAATATTTGGCCAGACCCTTAAGAGACTGTAATATAATTTATGAAAAAAAATTATGAAAACCTGCATTTTTTTCCCTTGCTACTTTGTAGCTATTTGTTGCTGAGCCAAAATTGCCTGTAAACTGAAGTTGCTTTTTTTTCTCTTTTCTCTCTTGAAACTTAATCTCCTGTTGTGCTTCGAATCAGTCACCACGCGTATTTTGCAGGATTGTTTCATGTAGCCTAAAGAAATCATGTTGCCTTAGGCATTTCTCATTTGAATCTACTCCCCTACTTATCATAAAGGCTTTTTCCAGTTTTGATTAGTCTCCCGTGAACACAGTGACCAAACTTGTATACTGTGTTTTAAATCAAATTTTACTTGTATGTTGTACGATTTTGTACATCTTAATTATTTTTGTAAATAGTATTCTGTGACCCCTCCAATGCCATAACTGCCTGGTCAGGGTGGTCGTGCACTGCTGTTTCTTGGGTCAACTCTTTACACTGAAGCTGACTGAAGTTATCAGTCAGTCCATGCTGAGGAGCTCGTGGCTTGCACCTGAAGTTGTGCGTGACCACTTTATTTCTATTACTTTTATCTATTGTGTTATTCCAAGACTTATGCATGTTCTGATCTTGTCTTCTGAAAATTTAATGTTTTGCGTTGCATGTCATCTGTAGTATTCTAAATTGTCTAATTAGAATAATAAATTAAGGACAGGATTGGGGACGTTTTCCATTGTGAGCTCTCAAGAGCTAAATCTTCCTTCCAACCTTTTGTTGTTACTCAGTCAGCTACATCTCTTACTAATGACCATTTTTTTTCTACCTTTCGCTAATAATTTAATATGCCATTCCATCGAGTGCTGAAGAGCAGATAAATGAGAAAGAACTTCTCTAGGCAAATAAAGTGAAATATATCATATTACAGAAAGTATAAATTTAATCACTTATCTCTGGAAGGCCTAAAGGGTTCTCCTGATCTCATATTCTGTTGTCTTTCTGTGTCTTATTATTCTTTCTTTTAAAACTTATCTAAAAGACCTTTCATGCTACCAGGTGAACACTATTATGCTTTTTCCCACATATTTTTTTCTTTATATATATGTGTGTGTATATATGTATACATACACGCATATATATATATGTATGTGTGTGTGTATTTTTTTAATGTTTTGTTTTCTTTAAAATAAAAATGTGGTAACCTGAAATAGCAAATTAAGTTCCTAGATATTTGCTATTGGTTTCCAGCTCAACTCTTGAGTACTTTACATTAACCAATCTAGTATTAATGGTCCCTGCTCAATTCTCTATCCTGTCCTTGTTGCAGGAGTTAGTACTGTTATCTGCATTGAAGTTGATGGGATGTCTTCATCCAGGCTGAGCGTGTTGAGAATGCCTTAGATCTGTCACCAGAGTCTACATGCTCATCTCTCCTCAGTCTTCTTTACATTCAAATCTCCAATTTGAATGTAAAGTAGTAGCATTTCATAGTAATATTTACTCCAGTTTATCAAAGATCTCTTCTTTTAAATCAACACTCTAATTAGCGTAGTAGATTTTAAGAACTACATGTGACATAATAAACTTTAAAATGTGGTTAGATTTTTTTTATGATCAGTTCATCTCCCTATATAGTTTGTAAACTAAAAAAAATTTAATCTTGTTTCTGTCATTGAGAACAGACACAATCACTTTCCTAAGGCTGGGAAAATTGTGATAGCTGTGAGAGGATGAGTCTTATTGTAACCACCTAAAAATGTGCCTGTCTTCAAAATTGACTGCATATGCTAAAATAATATTATTGTGAAATATTATTATAATAATGCAAATATTATTAGGCATAATATTATTATAAAATAATTTTATTGTGAAATACAAATGAAGGCAAGACAGGCTTGTAAAAACCACATCAATTAATGATTATGAAAAATTTCCGTCTTTCCAGCTGCATTCAATACCTGTCGTGAATCTGTCGCCTAATCAATGCTTTAGAGAGCTAATCATAAGATGAACAAGACCTTGCAAAGTGTTTTTGCATAGATGAGTGTGCTTGCTGTCTCCGTGCAAGTTGTGGGACCAACTTGGGAAAGAAAGTGTGAGGAGGGAAGAATTGCTTCTGCCTGGGTCTGACCCAGTGGGTATTTGACCCGTTCTTGTGTGCAGATATCTAAAAGTGAAATAGGAGTTTGTATTTTATTTCCAGTGACCATTTCTGTTGGAAATAAGTTTCTCAGTTTAGAAGCTTGTTTTGACTCTGTTTCTGATTTATGCCTACGTATTGCTGTGGGAAGTATAAAAACAAAAACAGCAAATGAAAAAGATGCCTAAAATACCTGAAATATCTCAACCTGAACTATTGGGAAGGGCTGAAATTTCTGTTGAATATTTTTTTGTACTGAAATAAAAGAATTATTTTTTAAAAAATCAATAATTTTATTGCAATTCTTTGTGCATTTCCAATGGACAGTTGACAGTTTTGATTAAGATGCAATGTTTTATTTTGAGGAGCTAAAATCTTTGTATTTTGCTCCGCTGTTTCCTTAATTCATGTCTCTTTGTATTGTATCTTTTGGAATTCCAAAAATACGGTGTTTAAAAAAAATTAAGAAAAGAAATCAATAGAATAGTGTACTTGGCAGAAAAGACTTGGAAAGCTGCAGAAGCATTTGTGAATTATTTAAGGAATTTTGTCTTTTTAAATAAATTCTGCCAGCTCAGTTTTTAATTAACATTGAAGGATGTAATTTTTCTAAGCATAAAATATTCTAAAATGTTAACTACCTCAGTATGTACTTCAGTCATAGTAGTAACTCATTAAATTTTTCAGACTAACTTGGAGTGTATTAGCTCAGTCACAGTGTAGTCAGAGATACTTGATTTAGAAAACACATTTAATGCAAAACCAAAAATAAATCAATGAATAAACATATGTACAATAAGGAACACAGCAAACTAATTATGGGTATGCTTTAGACCAGATGCTGCCCCTCCGTATTTGAGTGTGAAACTAGAGAACATAATTTTACTTATTCTTCATGAGCTTCAAAGTATTTTTATTTTTGCCTTTTTTCTTGTTTTTAGATGAAATCTAATTATAGCTGATACTTTATTCTGTTGCTTTTGCTCTGCCCTGTTTTATGTTACCCTGAAGATAATTTTATTATATGTTGCTTATTATACATCAGTGTACTTTTAACCATTATTTATTACTTACATTTTCAAAGTAGTTCTGCTGATGGTCATCATGTAGAAATCTGAACCAAGCACTGTTTTACAGTTGCATGTGGTCCAATAAATGCTAATACATCAATCTAAATGCTCCATTATGTTAAAAATCTGCTTTTTAACTTGAACATTTGAGAGATGGATTTCTCAAATGTAGCTTAAGCCTCCTACTCTTTTGGTGAGTCAGATAGAAGTGCTTTACCAAAATGCAAGTCTTCTGCATAAAGTAATTATCATCCCACTCTGGGGAAGTTTATATTAACTTGAAGTCCCAGTGATGTGAATAAAGTGTCCTCCTCCCACCTGTTGAGCCTGGTCTATATTTAATTTTGTATTTTTACGTAGATATGTGAGCAGAACAAGAGTCATTCATCAATATTTTTGCAATGTATTGCAATACTTTTTCCTCTTTCTTGTAGTGCTGCATGCTGTTATGAACTGTTTATTAAGGGAACAGACTGAAACGCAAACCAAGTTAAAGCCTTAAATACAGAAAAAGTATTCTTTCTGCTCATCTTTGCATAATGCGCTGTAGATTCTGGCAGTTTGAAGGCTACAGGTTAGCTGGCATTTGGAGGAAGAAAAAGAAAGAAGAGATATTTATCAGAAATATCACTTGGCTTCAAGCAATGTGCTACCATTGACTGCTGCTGAAGGCTTTTTTTTCCCTTCTTTCTCCTTACCTTAACTGAAGAAAATCCATGGTATAAGGTATAACATGTGGCTTATATGAGTATACATATAACGTATGCAACGAGGCATATGGATTAGGAAAAAGTAAGAATGAAAGAAAATAAATGTTTTAATTTAAGGCACCATAAAAGTAGGAGACAATGTCTAAAATTTGTTGTGTTACTGTAACTGTGCCCTTCAGCTTCATCAGGCTCTCCATGTGTATTGATTTAAAAAAAATGAAAAATAAAAGAGGACCTACTTCTACTCCAGGAAAGGCCTAGAAATGTTAAGCGTGGAGCAGCAGTCACTCTTCAGCAGCTGTCTATCTGCCTACTGAGGGTTTCATCAATAATGCACAAGATAACATCTCTAAGTTGAAAGAACGGTAGAATTGGCATCAGTTTTGTTTAATAGAGCATCATACACAAAGTAGAGATAACTGAAGAACTGACAGCATCCATTATATTAAAACTGATAGGTCTCTTATTTGGAAGCGTTATGTAAATCTGAATCAACTTTTACTCCCTCCCCATCCAATTGCACTGAAACGAATTTCATTTTTCTCCTGTTTCCAGAGGGTGATGAGACAGGAGTAATGGATAATCTGCTTGAGGCCTTGCAGTCGGGAGCAGCATTCAGGGATCGCAGGAAACGAACACCAAGAAGCCAAGGTAAGTAGAACCTCTGCCTTGAATTGGGTGGGAAAAAGTATTAAAAATGTGAAAGCAAAAGCCGTTTTGCCTAGACTTGCAACAGATTTTGCTGAAAGCTGGTCACTGAGCTACCGTGAAATCTCAGCGGGCTGTTTCGTTGTGATCACCATTTCTTACCTGATAGAATCATCTCAAGTGAACTATGAACTCTAAAAATAATATAACAAGAGTTCCTGCTATGTTTGAAACAGCATTTAAAAACATCACTCTAGTGCGAATGCATGTGCATTTATCATAATCTTTAAAAAATGTGAGTATAATTGTTTGGTGTAAATGATACTGTGAAAAACATTAGCTTCTCAACACCAGTAAGAATTTAGCCTTTTTCAAGCACTGGCTGTGGTCAGGTTCTGGCATGGTTAGAATCTTGTGGGTAGTCATAAAAACCAAATTACAATGAAGTAGCTTCATTTTCTTGAGGCAACAGCATTGTACAGTTGAAGTCTGAACAATTACTGCTTCCTGCGTGTTTGGTTTTGAGAAAATTTGAGAAGGAGCAACTGCAGCACCTCTGCTCTTTGCTCTCTTTTTCCATTTTAATGTCCCTCGTATGCAAATTGTAAATGGCACTATTGAGGCTTACCTTTTTTTAAAGCGCAAAGTAGCATAATACTATTGTGCTCTTAGTAGTAGTATTTTCTAATTTTTCATTTAAAACATATCTTGCAGCAAAAAAAAAAAGCTTTTGAAAATTATAGCTGTTTGACATAAAATCATATGCTTATATGTCAAATGTATGCAGCTGAAGATTTGAAAAAAGGGTATCTTATTTTATGAAACAGCCGAGTAAATGTACCTCATATCCAATAAACTGAGGTTGATTCTTTTAATAAAAGCAAAATCTACCATCTCTTTCATCTAGTTAGCAAAGATATATATAACTATACTATTGTTCTTGTATTGTTCTAAGTATATTGTTCTTCAGAGATTCTTTCTGCTCTCAGTTTAGAACTGAAAGAACTAATATTACCCATTTGTTCAAGTTTTTATAGTTTATAGCTAAAAATACAACCGTATACATCCCTTGTACCAGATGCTTTGTTTATGCTACATCTGTATCACTAAATTTTAATGGGGTCTTTATATAAAGTAGACACAGTGTATCAAAGCTGTGAAAACTCACAACAGCACTTGCTATATAAGTAGTCTTGATTTAGGAATATAGATCTGGACTCAATCAGGTGAATAAGAGAAAAGGAGGTAAAGACTCTTCAAACTGTTTGTATGAACCTTTCCATGTTTAGAAGTTCCGGTTTTTTTTTCAATTAATCTGTTGGATATACTTCTAAAAAGGTTAATGATTCATTATTGGTAAGTGTTGAAATGAACCCAAATAACTTTAGTCACAAAGCTCAAAACACAAACGAAGAGGTTCTGGTTGATCAACACGTGTTAAAAATACATGCATATGTATTTTTACATATGTACAAAAATCCATATCTTAAGAAATAGCAACATAAGAGATGATCTGTCTGTGTTATGGGTCTTCAAGCAGCGAATGACCAAGTTTTGCAGGATCCTCGAATGGAGGAGTGTGAGGATCACGGCAGGAAGGAGAGAGGGCTCAGGACGGCAGGGCAGGTGGCAAGGGAGTCACAGCAGCACCTCAAACACCTGCAGTTTCCAGTGGGATTTTTCAAGCAGTGGGTACCAAAAAAAAAACCAAAACAAAACAAAAAAAAAGTTTGCAGAGATCAGAGGAGACTCTGAAAATTTGCTGCAGCTTTGAGAGCTGGTGAGATACCTGAAACCCCAGGTTGTAAGCAGCAGATCCCCTGCAACAAGAGGGAGAACTTATCCGCGGAGGATATTTCAAAATATGACCATGATATCTATAAGTACTAAATTATAATGTTTAAAAAGTGGGATGTTTACAATTTTCTGTATCTTTTTAAAACACAACTGCAGGAAAAATGATTTTTTTCTTTAGTACTATAAAAGGCTTTAAGTGTTCTCAGAAGTTTTCATGCAATGAGGATCTGCTAAGAACCAGGTTCAATGGAAGGAAGACCAAGTACCTAGATACGGAAAGCAGAGGTTTGTGGATTTCTGGGCTTGCTGGGTGTTTGGTTGATACTGGCAGCCATACAGCAGTGGGTACAGCACTGTCTGTCCTTGGTGCACCACGCAGGAGCTTCTCGTACATTATTCATAGCTTGTTGCACTGTCTCAGAAATTGGCATGTATTTTTAACACGCAGAAAAAAGTGCTGTTATTTTGGAACTTAGACTTGCACAGCAAATTTTGAGCTTGATGCTGTCTTGGTAGCCATCATGATCTGAGAAGAAAAACTGTTGTTTTACAGCTACTTGGACAGAGATTTCATTTCAGTGTCAGTTCTTGCTTTCTTGCAGTATCAGTGATTAGTGGGTTTTTGGTTTTTTTTTTTTTTAATTGAAAATATAGTTAAAAAGATAGATTTGGAGGTTTGGATAATTTACTAAAAAAAAAAAAAAAAACCATAAAACACACACAAACACCAAAGAAAACTGTATTTTACTAAAGGAGAAACTTGTGCAGCGGTACGTATTCATTGCTAGCAGGAGGGAGCACCTTGGGCACAGGAGGAATCATTTCATTCAAGTGGCTGTAGACTTCAACTACCCCAGAAAGACTGTCATGCTACCAAAAATCTGTCTATTCAATTAGGCTTTTTCTATGAAGGTTGCTGGCATACTTGATAGCATATATTTGTGCTCACTCAGTCATGTATTTAATCATTAAGAAGTAAGAGACCAAATGAGTAAGAGCAGGAGCAAGGAAGGGAATGGTGCTGTGTTCATCCGGGGCAATAGCTGTGGGCATGGGAGCTGTTCAACATCACAGCCTTCCAGCTGGGCAGAGCTGTTTGAGGGATGTGCACAGACAGGTTAAGAGAATAAAAATCCATTCTACATGTGTGACTTCTTTGTTTTTCTTTATTTGCAGAACTTGTAAATGAAAAGCTACATTTTAATGTATTGAATTATAATTATAGATTTATTCCCCACACCCCCAGTAGAATCCCTTTGTCATCAGGTCATGGAAATAATAAAGAATCCTTAGGCACCTCCTGCAGTTTTTCATTTCATTGTAATTTTATGTATACCTTGACATGTAGAATTTTCAGCTTGAAATATTTTTCAGTGCAATTTCTTTCTCTCACAGGCTTTTTATTACTGTATCTTTATTGTTCCTAGCTACTGGATTTTAACTGTGGACCTACTGCATTCTGTAGATTGCCTATAGGGGCTGTATATTAATACTTAGAAATAGGTTTCTAAAAATGTTGCTTCCTATTTGAAAAATGGACTTGCTTTTCTGCAAGTTTGCTAATACTGGGATAGGAGTTTAACAAAGCAGTGTATTAGGTGGCATTCATCACCGGGTACCAGCTCCAAGTGTGTGTCCAGCTGTACCATTGCTCCAATTATCCCTGACCTTTCTCTCTAGCCTTGGGGTGGGAGATTATTAAAAAAGACTGAATCAGGAATATTTTCACTCTAATATTAATTTAAGTAAATTTTTGTACAGAGCTAACTGTTCTATTAGGTTTTTCCTGTCTGCTAAGCTGCTAAATCTTTTGCCAAGGAATTGAACTTTTTTTTTTTTTTTCAGAAAGTTGAACTAGTGCCCTTTCCTACACAGCCAATATGTTGCAGCTGCAAAGGTAGCACATGCCACTCTTTCACTACTAAGAAGTCATAGTTTTGCGGTGCATGAATGCACGTTCTTTCTGCTTTAAATTTCAAGAGGCAGTATAGTCAGAGTAATTACTGTCTTTGCCAATATGCATGTTTTGAGTTATTTTTAATACTACACATCAAAATCAACTAAGCAGACAGCACAACAGAGAGATACATATCAGGAAAAAATTAGTAACTGTTCTGTGAAGTTGATTTAATTGAGAATTGCTATGTAGTCATAGCTATTTCCATTTTATTGGTATACCGAGAGAGAAGAAACAAACCTGCCTTGTTCAACATTAATTTGATTCTTTTATGGAAGTTGTCTGAAACGCTGCCACCGCTTGTTTAACTTAAGAAAGATGAAAAAAGGAGACAATAGAACATTACTGTCTTTGAGACTTTTGATAATTTTCAGTTTATGTTCAGACACATTCTTTAATTTAAAAAATGCATATTTCAAGAAAGGTAGCTTGTATTTCATAACGATTCATCCAGTTTCTGCCCCAAAAAAGAGAAAAAGTCTTGTGCTTGAAGATATAACCCTGTTTAGAATTAAAATCTGTCTTCTGTATTTACCTTTGCATTGATAATTCCAAATACATTTTTAAAATTGGTTAGGTTCCCAGATGCATGATCCTTATTTATCTAAAACATACTAAAATAAAATTATTCAGAAAGTCAGAGAATATCTTCTTAACTGAAAGGATTGTGAAATATTTTGTGCATGGCAGTTTTATAAACTGATTTGGGGTGTGAACTGGATGTGAACTGATGAGAATATTTTTCAGTGTAAAAATCCCCAAATGAGCTAGTTACTTTTTACAAATAAGAAGCTGTGCCTAACTAAAATGATTTTGAATCATCCTATTGTTGTCTTTCAGAGAAGTAGAATGTCATCATCTTTATCATTACCTGTTATGAAGCTAAAAATATTTGTTACAGACTATCAAAATGCTAGTTTCAAGTTTAAAAAGAAATAGGTCACTGTGTACTTTAAATGCATTTTGTCATCTTTTAAAAATCTCGTGATAAAGAACTAGGATTTTTATTGCCAATTTTTATTGCCACTTTCAGCTGACGTCTCTTATTTTTGTTGTTTTACCTTGAGACATTCAATATTTAAAACCATGTTTTGCTACCTTAATTATTTAATGGAGGTTTTGTGCTTACAGAGAACTATGGACTAATGAGCATTAAACATATCATCTAAGTGCTTCAGAATTATCACAAATGTAATAGCAAGAGCTAAATCAGGATCACTAATAATAAATTTGCCATTTATGCCATCCAGGCATTATTATGAGATTCAGATTTGTTTTTATCGCTAAATATAAATAGGAGTTGTATAAAGAGAATCTATTCATAGTACCATTCAAATTTAGTCTTAGCAAATTGCTCGGGTCTAGAGAGCTCCCTAAGCGGTCCCCAAACCATTGAGAAATAGATATTTGTTGTCTGATCTGTTTCTACTGTATATGCATTGTGGCTTATGATTTTTGTAATTAAAGTAGTATTAGATAACATATTCCTGGGGTTCAGCGTGCGGTAACAGCTGTAGCGGGCAGAGGTTTCCCTCGGCGTGCGTTGGTTCTGCTGCCAGGCAGGGTGAAGGAGAGGTGAGGAACAAGGGAGGGAAGAGGGAGCTAAAGCTGGATACGACCTCCAGGCTTCTTGGGCTGATTTTCCATTTTTTTGGATGGACAGCATCCTTTGGGATGACGGGAATGATTAAGATGTGAAAACATTTCACAACCTTGGTGTATGGGCATAAAGACAAAAATTTATCAACTATATCCATTTGAGTGATTGTTTTCATTTGTGTAGATTACCCTTCTCTGCAGAAACGAGGTTTTAAATTATTAATTGCCATTTTTGTTCTTTTTCCTATGATAAGATTTTAATATGAATGAATAAAAATATACCATGAAAAGTGATACCCTTTCTGAAAAGTGTCCTTCAGAAAGCCAATACTGTATAATTGTTACTAATTGCGTCTGAGTTGGCATAATTCACCAAAACATTAATAATGTGCACAAGGATAAGGGGAATGACGTGTCTGTTCCTTTTCTTAGTGTAGATTTTTTAAAATGTATTTCATTACACATTTCAGTACATGCACCAGTATTAGAAATATCTCTGGATTTTTTCTGCAAAGGCATGATATAAAATGTTCTGATAATACTTTCAAGCTTAAAAAAAAAAAAAAAACATTTTCCTAAGATCCAAAAATACCAAGTTGTACATTTTTGAGACTTAAGGGATGTTGGCTTTTTTTTGCGATAAAACACTTTACCCTAATGATGATGAGAATTACATGGAAGTACAAGAATTGGACGGCAGCCCCTGACGCCTGTAACTTGCACATTTGCAATCAGAGCCTGTGTGACAAGTACGCGGCACCGTGCAGTTGCAGCAGACGCTGATGCTGACTGTTACACTTCTTTCTTTTAAGTTGTTTTGTCTTTTAGAGTTCATCCGCAGCCTCCGCAGATACCTGAGGCAGCTGTAGGGTTCAGCTTTTATTATCGAGTTCTTTTTTTCTGGGAGCTGACCTGTCACAGCTGTTTCTGAAGCGCTAAACAAGCCTTGTTCTGAATTCCAAAAGCCTTTTGAATGTCCTGTGCTGTGAAGTAGACTCTGAGAGCTGCAAACAAAGCTTTGCTGAGAACCAAAGTGTGCGCAGTAACCAGCCCTCAAAAGAGGTAATGCACAAGGCAGCTGCCGCGCTGCTGCGACAGAATCTCGTGTGACTTGAAAGTCACCCGCGCGGCTAAATTTCTGAACTCGCACTGAATCCAAGAACTTGTATTTTAATGAGGAGCGTCTTCCTCGATGTTAAAACCAATTCCTCCAGTTCCTGGAGATTGGTAGCTAAAGTCTGGCCGCATCTGTATGTGGCTGCTGAAGTTCAAGAAACAACTTTTCCCTTCACAGAAGGGCTGCGCACGTGTACATGTACATAACCAGGGGAGCTTCATGAATGATAAACTGGCCTGATTTAATTTACCCTGGAATTTGATTTTTATTTTCAGTGGTTGGCACTGTGCAATTATTGTGCAACACTTGGAACCATTATCACCTGCAGCACTCTTTATTCAAGTAGCGTCCATTGCCTCAGTATTTTAATATATATGCGTAATGAATGTAAAGGGAAAGGAAGGATTTGAAGGTCTTTTCTGCCACGTGTGACTTGGTAGCTGATTAATTTGCCTGACATCCATTTAGGTCAGGATGTTTTTCTTTGACACCTCAGGATGTTTTCTATTCCGTCCTCTTCTAAATACGTGGTTTGAAATTCAGCTATTTCTCTATCCTCTTCACAGAGGGATTGTCCCAGGTATCTTACTGGCAGTTGTCCTGAATTTCAGAAGTTTGAGAATTTCACATCGTTTATTGTTATGTCTCACAGCTTAATTAGTTTATTCTCTGCAAGGTAAATATTCACCCTACTGCTAATGTAGCATGGCAAGGTGTGGAAATTGTAATTTCCTTGTTACTTGGTCAAAAGAAAATTAGATTCTCTGGGCCGCATACCAAAGTAGTAGCGTTAGCCACAAAATATGGGTGCCCTGTCTCAGCACTGGGCACAAGTTAGAAGTTAGGCAGTTACTTGATAGTGTGAGCAGCCAGAATCTCAACTGCTACATATTACTGTAACTCTTTTCACTTTATCAGGCTTTTTAGTTCAATAATCTATTACATTTAGAAGTTTCATGTATGAAATATGCTTTTCATAAATGAAAGAAGATAATTTTTTGATTAGGATTCATTTTAGGGCTGCATAAAGCCCCAGGGGATCAAGCTAAAGGACTTTGTAGGAGGCAGTAAAACCTTTGGCTTCAGAATCCAAACTGATTTAGTTAATAAAGAATTTCCATGACAGTCTTACACATGAAAATTGCCATTAAAATAAGAATACCTGCTTGAAATTCTAGATTTGTGTGTTTTTTCTCAAGGTAATAGTTGATCAAGAGACCATGGAGCATATGTACTAGAATAATTTGACTCTACGGAGGGTCTGTTCCTCATACAGCAAACTGCTCGTGGTGAGTCCGCAGTGTTGTGTAGGTGGAAGGAAGCTCATTTGTGTGAATGTCAAGCCAGCCATTTATCCATCACTCCTTGAAATATCTTTAGCTGTGGCCAAGACCGATCCAGCCCAGTGAAGAAATTTGAAGGCCCTGAACTGCTACACTAATGCTACTACACTGAAGATTATATATAAATTGTATATATACTTATAATATAAAAGATAAACTTATCTGTCCAGTGTAGTTGCATATATATATATATATACACAATATATAGATAGATATAGATATCTAAAGAAAATAAGTTGTAAAGCAATATATAGTGTCTTATTTTATTGAGCTTCTAAGAAACCTGCAAGGATATTTGGGTGTAAATTTTCTTTGGAAATGGAGTGGAATGGTGTGCTGTGATTACAATGCGTCTAGAAATATGTCTCCACGGTATTCTTAGTTCAATGCATTTGTACATACAGAAAAACCTGGAAAGAAAATTTGAGGTATTCCAAAGGATAAGAACTCTGCAGTTTTCAGCTATCTAGGGAAACATTCAAACTATCGACATGTGTTCGAGAAAGTACAGCATCACTTTGAATTGGAAAAGGGTGTGATATATTCTTAAGCAAAGCATTGATTTCTGTCAGTGCACGTTTAAGTGGTGGGGAGCTTGTGAGAAATCTTCGGAAGAGGCACCGAGGGTGGGGTTATAAAAGCGTGTGGAATCATTTGCTGTTCATTTGATGGAATGACTGTAGCTCTTCGCTTAACCCAAGCAGTGCGTTAGTCCTCCCCGAGGGCAGCTGCTGTGGGCGAGGCGCAGCCCCGTCCCCGCTGCGCGGTACCGCGGCCGCTCTCTGACTTGCTGAGCACCGACCGGGACGAGGGCTGCAGCCTGGGGCCTTTCCCCTCCGGAGCGCGTCACGTTCCTGTCTCGGTATAGCCGGAGAGGGGAAAGACCCCATTGTGCAGCCACAGAGCATTCAGTAGGTCAGTTTTCAGGAGAGCTGAGTGTGTGCGCATTACTCCATCTCTTGTACATGCTCTCTGTGAGGGTTCCTGCTCTGCTCGTTGCCTTGTGGAATTCTCACTTAGCCTGAATTTTACAAAAGATTGCTAGTCAAACATTAAGACTATCTTGTGAAAATATGTTATAAAATGCATGACACTGGTCAAGCTTCAATGTTCCTATTATATTTTCATGCTCAAGCTGGTCCTAGAGGTATAAATAAATTTTATATAGTCTGCTTTGTTTATTCCATGCTAGAAACTTTTTACAATAAACTATTGTTATTTAGAGCTAGGCTACCAGAAACCTCACTGATCTTTATAGCTTATGACACTTGGAGATTATTTCTTCTGGTATAGTATTTTCCAATAGAGACTAGGCCTGAATTTAATTACTTTCATGCTTTTAGGAATTTTGGAGCAGATCAGTTTAGGAAGATATTTTGTCTATTGGCAATTTATTGCCTAGCATTCTGTTGTGATGATTTCTGCATTTTGCCTGAAGCTCTTCGGCCATTCATTCATAATTTATTGGGCTTCGAAGACTACAGGTCTGAATTTGCATGGCAATGCACTTTGTCAGGTTACTCTGTTGTGCTGCAGGAAAGTTAAATTTGAAGGAGCGTGTCAAGACCTTGTCAATCAACATTTTTTAAAGCACAACTTTACTTGGATCTGTATTCCACTTAGAGCACTGCTCTTTTTCTGTGTGATTTGTGTACTTTTTTTATTCTTACTTTTTCTATTAATGCATGAGATATTTCTTCTGTCACTGAAGAGGATTCTATTTAAATAATTATAAGCATATGAAACTGTACAACAGTGTCTGTGTGCCTATAACTTCATGAATATATTACTATTGTGGAATGTCAGCCTTTCTGCATTTTTTCCAACAAAATTAAAGTACAAAGCAAGCTAGATACATCACACTGAAAGAGGAGAAATGCCTGCTTATTGTGGTAGGTCTTTTGCATTTTTAAGTTAATTGATTTCTGAAATAGCATAATAGAAAAGTAATCAATTCGGCAGCATTCCCACAGGAACTGGTCTTCAAGTGTTCGCAGTAGATTTTGGAGACCTTGGCACTGCAGCCGTATCGTGGGGGCTTCTGAGCCAATGCCCGAGGTAAAACTTGGGCTCCCGCTTACCAGGGGATGTGTGAAGGCCCTTGGGCTGCAGGGTTCATCGGGTCCCTCCAGGGGAGCTGCCAGTCAGAGAGCGCAGAGCAGAGAGGGTGTCTTTGTTCTGCAGTGGAAGGAGCAAGGAGGGAGAAATGATCCGGCTGCAGCATTTTCATTCTATAATCATAAACGTTATATTGTCAAATTAGGTAGCTTTAAATTCTGCAGGAACTGTGGATGAAGCAGAATTAGATGAGGGACTCAAAAGGTTTTTATTAGTTTTGGTAGGGCGTAGAGTTTGAATTTTCTTGGTTTGAGAACATAGCTAAATTCATTTGTTACTCTGTTCATCCCTAATTAAAATCTATCAAGGTGTTGAATTAGTTGTTTGGAAATGAATTGTGTTGGTAGCTTGCTTATCAATAAACTAAATATCTGATGACTCACCCTTCCAAAATATTTTATCATTTTTGATTTGTTCAGCATTCTAAAAATACTTCATAATTTCTTTAAGTGGTAAACACAATTCACTGCAAGGTGGATTAGATAAAAAGATTTTTAGATCCTGTTTATTGGAGTGAAAAATGCAAGGAGAGACTGACTTAAAAGTTTCATTTCTGCTGCTAATGGACAACCACTTTGAAGGAAGCTAGAATTATGTTTATTGAATCTTTTGAATATTTACTGCTGTAATACAATAGATTCTATTACTAAGGAATATCCATATCACAAAAGGGTGATTTCACTGAAGGCAGTCATGATTTTCTTTTAAAGCAGTAAATGCGTAACTCTTAAATGAACAGTTTAAATCTATTTCTGTTTTGTGCTTATACTTTGTAGGAAAATCTTTTAAAATATGTTGTTAAATAATTTGAAAATTGTGTTTCAGTGAAAAGAGAATTTAGGGGAATGTATAAGCTTTTAAAAGACTGTTTTACCAGTGTGCTGGAATGGTATTGCTGTTAGTGCTCTAACAGTTAGGAAAGGTAGTTGAGGGGATGGAACATTCAAAGACAAAGCAATGTAATGGAACATAAAACCTGCAGAGAAATTGTTCTTCATTGTACAGAGATACTCAAGCAGACAAAGGTCTGCAAAAATTTCTGTATTTCTGAGCACTTAAAGCGGAATGGAAGATCAAGTTCTATCATGAGGATGGAAAAAAATAAAAACAATTTGTACTAGATTGAGTGTCCGTAGTCAGTAGTGAACTGCCTTTGGGAGGGAAATAAAGCCCAAGAGATCTGCGCTGTGCCCGGGCAGGCGTCGTGCACTGCTCAGCTCTGCGCAGGGCCGAGCCTGCGAGAGCGGCTGCTGCCACTGCGTAGCTGCCCTGCTCATCTGGTACTAAGGCTGCACGTTTGCAGATGGTACCTGTGTATTTAAACATCCACTGAAACAATTAGCTTTTGCATATGGGGCGAAAGCAAGTGTGTGTGTGTGTATTTGTGAGAGAGAGAGGGAAAGAATGCGCATATGTACAGATTTGTAGGTAAAATTATCCTAAGCAGCTTCAATGCACTAGATTGTACTGAAGCTTTTTTCTTTGTCTTCCAGCATAGCATACAGGTTTTCTGCTTTGCCAGCATATTGCAGGAGCAGGTAATGTTCAGAGAGCTTTCTGAAATTGTCTGGGTAGGCTATACTTCTGCACTGAAGCCCTGCATAATTTCACAGTTATTTTTGAATTACCCTTGGTAGATTTTCAGATACAGGTCATTCGGCATGATCCTTTGCAGGTTTTTTTTCTCCTCTAGCTATTGGCTAATATTGTTTTGTTATTAACTGTAAGTACTTCAGGACTTGCTTGGTCTTAAGTACGTGGAATATTGTTTTCTTTCAGAGTAGACAACAATAGGTTCTCATAAATAAAGATAAAATTTAGACTGAACAAATTATTGTATTCTAGTTACGAGGGTGCAGAGGCCAACTAGCAAAGCAGAAAACATGTAAGGCTTCTTCCTAACCGATTGTTTATGTTCCATCGAAAATCTCTTAGAGCACCACATTAATGCCCTTTTTCTCTTCTCCAAATGTCAGGAGTGATGACTTGAACCTAATTTTCTGTTGTCTGGTGTGAGTAACATCTCTGAATTGAAAAAAATCTGTTGATATTTTCATGAAAGCAAAGTTTTAAGTGAGCAAAAGTCTTAATAACTAGCTGAGATGGAGATTAACTATTTTAGTATTTTACTTTCGTTCCTTCAGCACTATTAGTTGGCATCTCACTCCTTTAGTCAGGCATTGTCCTTAGCAAACTCTGTAAAGACGGTTGCAACATGAAAAACAAATGTCTGGAATCTGCATATTTGTTATGTCTTGGAATATTCCATGTTCTCAACGTGTCTCCCATGTTGTACTGCTGCTTCACTGGCCCATTTGTGTTGAAGAATGGAAAAACTAGAGTAAAATGTGATATTCATGGTTTATTTCAAAAATGCTAATGTAGCATGGAAATACCTTTAAAAGCTTCTAAATGAAACACAAGCTTTAATTCAAATTCTTTACCTACTAGCCATCATCTTTGAGTTATATCATCTTTTAGTGATGCATGCTAGAGAAATTAATGCTTAGTCAAAGATCAATACATTTCAGAAGGGAAAATGCAGTGAGTTCTTACAATATCCCTAGAATGCTGTAAGAATCAATCTGAGAGAAGCGTTTTCAAAATATTAATAATAAGGCAATGGGATTCTGAGAAATACTTATGAAGAAGTGTATAAAATTTCTAAGTGCTTTGAAGAATTTTGTGCACAGTTGTGTTTTAAAAAAAAGCTTATCTAGTCTTAATTTTAGGTTAGTAGGGATTTTAAAACATTGCTTATAAATGGACATCTTAAGAATAGTAGGTAGAGTACATCTGGAAAATATTTGCTTTAAAGCAATTTTTGTTTTCTGGCATAAAACATCTGTAGGGGTTTGGATTACCTGAATTTGTATGTGATGGCTCATTTCAATCAAAACAGGGAGCTTTCCTTAAAATGTGATTTTCAAGGATTAAGGAGGGATATAGTAGAATAAATGACAAAGAAAATTAGAAACAACTCTCAGACTTCCCAGGCAGACAACTGCACAGCTTTTCTTAGGAAGCTGCTTTAAAATTAGTCCATAATCCATTATCAGATTCTTGTCCATAACTTCATTGATGTTATACAGAGTACTATGAATCCACATGTATGTTTGGTAAAAGAATGTCTTCTGCTTCATTAACGAGTCCTATATGCCAAAATTCTATTTATAAAATACCAAGTTGTACACAAAAGCCGGGTGTTTTAGAAAGAAATACAACTGAAAGGCAGCTTCAGTAGAAGCTACTGGAAGAGGAGAAGAAGAAAAGTCTTAAAATTTGCAGCTCCAACAACTAAGAAGTTGTACTTGATACAGAAGCACGCTATTTAGCACTGCAGCAATGAGTATGGTCCTACCCTGCTTCACATAAGCATTGCACTGCTTATGCAGTACTGGAGGAAATAGGGTTCCCCCTTAGCTTGGAAAGGTTTTCTTCTGAGAGGCAGAGGGAGGGGGCTACATATTCTCCCTTGTTTCTGTGTTCAGCCAGAAACCATCTCCACCTCCTCTAGTCAGGATTCCCTGTTGTGCCGTGAGTTCCTGTTTCATGAGTCAGGAGCCCTGAAAGGTGGATTTATCCAAAAGTCCCAGGCAGACTGTTAAGAACATCTCTTCCAGTGTTACCAAGTTTCTCCTTTAGCATTTTTTGCATTTGTGCATCTGTTTTGTACCAATAATATTTTCATTTTGAATAATTTTATTGGGCTGACTTTTATGGTCTCTACTGTCTTTTTAATCTGTCTTTTTGAAAGGTCTTGTTCTTAAATATTTAAGAGGAAAAGGTTGTACTTGCTGCTTTTCAGTTGAAATTTGTAGGAAAAAAAATCTGCAAAAGCAAACAGCTTGCTTTTATTATCAGTAGCTCCAGTTAAGAATATGTAGTACAGCCCCATGGTTTTAGTCTTTTAAAAATTATTCAATGTGAATTTACTGTAATGATGGCCTAATTAGTTCAAGTTCACTGAGTTTAGCTGAACATAGTGTATTTGATTCGGAGAGATAAATCTGTTACATGTCAACCTTTCCAGGCATAATCCTACTCCCAACATTATCTGACAGGTAGTCAGCCCATCAGGCCTGAGGATGTGCTCTGAAGCAGCTCATCTCTTTACTCTTGACTAGTTATTTATCTCATGAAGCATAATTCGCAACTGGCATATGGAAAATAGAGAGGACCAAAGGAAACGTTCCAAGCCCCCTTTTCCTTCTTTCCTTCAGTAAGAAAAGGTTAGTAGATGTGGCTGTAACTCCAACCTGTATGTTTCAGAATTTCGTTTACATGGCAAAAATATAGTATATTTTATAAAATACATTTTAGGTTAACATAAATTATCTTATATAGCTCTATATTCAAAAAATATGTATATTTATTTAACCTTGCTTTGTATAAATAATGTTGTGCGAGTTATTTTTCTGACAAACATTTTTAGCATTTTGCATTTCAACATATTACATAATTCAGAAAGACAGCCTTTACAAGGTCTTTATAAGACAAGTATTTATGCTTTTTAGCTAAATATATTTCTTTTGGTTCAGTTTTAATCCAAGGTATCTGTAGATATTATTTTATTTGAAAGGAAAGAGAGAAGATTTTTTTCTAAATATCTGTTTTTACTTCAGGCTTTTAGAAGAATGATTTCTAAATGAGTTATTTACAAAAAGAAGAGCCTTTGTAGTGATGAATAAATTAGTTGATGAATGTAAGACATTGAAACCAGGATTTAGGATCTTCAGGCCATGCTGATGAGGAAATATGGTTGCTTTGGTGAAACCGGCTTTCTTAGGAAAGGAACCCAATAGTAAGTCTTTTCTTCACTAAGTCACTCCATAATTTGATCCAGAAAGAGTATTCTTACTGAAGAGGAAATGGACTTGGTGCGATTCCATTCTACTAAGTAAATGTACAAACTATGATGGGCTTCTGTGCCTCACAATTCCTGATACTGATTATCCAAAGCTCTGACTTGCCGTGTGCTCTTGGGCAGTCTCATGTGAGCAATTTTCCACCAAATGTCTAAATCAGTCTTGCAGAGGCTTGGGACAGCTGTCGATCTACCACACTTTGGACATACTGTGGTCTGTTTGTTTTTACTTTTTTAGCAAAGGCTACACTGTGATATTTGCATGCTCTGTGTTTTGGTAGAGACAGTTGTGGGGAAAAATGCACACTGTGCCTGGAAGCCTGCTGCAAGATTCCCTTTGGTAGACTTGTTCTCTGAGCAACCCTGAGGGAAGTTGCCAAGAAATTGCTTTCTTTTTTCCCCGCAGTCATATGTTCAAGTGTCATGGGGAAATGTTGAAGATCCTGTGTGACTACTGACAGTTGAACTAAAGGTTTAAGTTTCTTTTTTGGCCTATGAAAAGAAGCAAGCACTTGCATGGAGTGTTTTTGGCCTCATCTTTGTGTCAAAAGGAAGTGGATGACATTCTTGGTCCTGTTTCTTTCCATTGTTTATAATGGCATAGCTATCTCAGATCATTATATTTACATTGATGGTGTTTAAATTTGGGTTAATTTCACCTGTGTTCCCAGCTGTACATATAAGAGTGTGTATACACATATATGCATTTATATTAATAATTAAAAAAAAATCATAAAACAGTTGAGGTTGGAAGGGACCTCTAGAGATCATCTAGTCCAGTGCCCCTACTCAAGCAGGGACACCCAGAGCACGTGGCACAGGGTGGCATCCAGGCGGGTTTGGAAGATCTCCAGAGAAGGAGACTCCACAGCCTCTCTGGGCAGCCTGTGCCAGGGCTCTGGCACCCTCACAGTGAAGAAGTTCTTCCTCACATGGAGGTGGAACTGCCTGTTTCACTTTGTATCCATTACCCCTTGTGCTGTCACTGGCCACCACCGAGAGAGTTTGGCCCCATCCTCTTCACTTTCTCCCCTCAAGTATTTGTAGATACTGGTAAGATTCCCTCTCAATCTTCCCTTCTCCAGGTTAAACAGGCCTAGCTCTCTCAGTCTTTCCTCATAAGATAGATGTTCGAGTCCTGTAATCATCTTCGTTGCTGTACACTGCACCCTCTCTAGAAACTCCATGTCCCTCTGGTACCGAGCAGCCCAGAGCTGCCCCCAGTACTCCAGGTGTGGCCTGACCAGAGCTCAGCAGAGGGGCAGGATCCCCTCCCTCGACCTGCTGGCAACGCTCCTCCTCGTGCAGCCAGGATCCCTTTGGTCTTCTTGGCACAAGGACACATGGCTGGACCATACGTAACTTGTTGTCAGCCAGAACTCCCAAATTCCCCACTTCCCACAGAGCTGCTTTTCAGCAGGTCAACCAGTACCTGGGGTTATTCTTCCCCAGGGGCAGGACCCTGCACTTTTCCTTGTTGAACCTCATGAGGTACCTGTCTGCCCAGCTCTCCATCCTCTCCAGGGCTCTCTGCACAGCCCTCGGGAGTGTCGGCCACTCCACTCAGTTTGGTGTCATCTGCAACCTTGCTCAGGGTGCACTCTGCCCCCTCGTCCAAGTTGCTGATGAACAAGTTGAACATAGCACTGGGCCTGGTACTGACCCCATGGGACACCACTGGCCACAGACCTCCAGCTCGACTTGGCCCCATTTATCACCACCCTCTGGCCTCTGCCATCCAGCCAGTCCTCAACCCACTTCACTGTCCACTCGTCCAGTCCACACTTCCAGAGCTTCCACACTTCGAGAGTGTGGAAGCTCTGGAAGTAATATTCCATCAGTAATATTCCGTGTAATATCAGCTTATATTATTCCAGTATATTCTTCCAGTATTCTGGATATATATTCTTCCAATATTATCTGGTATATATTCTTCCAGTATAATTCCAGTAATATCAGCTCATCAGTAATATTCCATGACTCTAAGTGTTCTCTTTAATGTGCTCTATTTTTATGTAAGAATAATGGATGTAAGGACTAATTTTATTTTCAAAACTAATGTTGGATCAATTTGGTTTGAATATGATGGATGGTGGCTTTACTTTTCATGCAGATATTCTTTCGTTATTCTTTATATGCAGAGTATTGTTATGTTATGTTACTTGGTAATATATCTGTGAAGATATTGGTAAGAAAAAAAAATAGCAGTCACTTCATGCAGCTTTTGCTATGCCTGTTGGAAATCTTAGTTTGTCATTCTGGCATCTTGGTCTTTCATGAAGTCTTCATTTCAAATGAATGGCCTAGAGGAAGATTCCAGTTACCTTGAACTTCATATTTCTTAAGGTCAAGGTAATAGCATGTGTGGGAGGGGGGCAAAAAGGCTTTATAAACAGAATGATCTGTTTTGAAATCTGTTATAGTCATTTTATGTACAGTTTTTTATACTATGTAGAAAATAGGAGACTAAGAATCCTCTCTGAAGCCTTGTGAACACGTGTCCAGGTTCCTGATCTGGAATTCAGTTTCACGGCATGTGAGAAGTTCTTCTAAAAATGTTTCAGACATTTATTATACACTACAGAGTTTTAACGTGTCTAAAGTAGTAGTGTTAATGAAATATATTTCACACATTTATAATTTAACTCTTTTTAAGGAAATAAGTGAATCTTCACTGGAGAAACCAGCATTTTCAGCCTGTCACTGATGATATATAAGGGATAGGACTATTTAGTTTACTATGTTAGCTTACAGTGTTTCATACTTCAGTTCTTATGCATGGAGACTTGTATACAGTAATTAATCTTCTAGTACTGTCACAGTGCCATGGTAATTCTAGCTGAAATCTGTAATAGATTCAATAGATTTGGTACACAAAACAGAAATGCAGGCCAGCATGCTGCTTTAGTCTAGTTGTTATATTTTCACATTCTGTTTGGGATCCAAACTCCATTTATGAAACAGTATGAGGAGAGACAAATAAAATATGACAGTGATTGTGTGATTAGGTGAAGCTTTTCATTTGTGCTGTATTGTCTGTTATTAATTTCTTTTATGTTTTGAAGCTAATGTTTGTTTTAATTGATATCTAGATTTTTAGGTTTGCTTAAAATCAGCATTCTTTAAAAGAAGTCATTTTATCCATTTTACTCTTGGAAAATTAATATTATATGGTGTTCTCATCTCTGACAATGATACTAAATTTACTGATGATTTTGTCTAAAATAGTTTCTTGGTTTTTTTTAAACTGGATGGATAGGAACTTTCTAAAATAAGGCCCCGCCTGATAAAGTACTTCAAGGAAACAGCAATCAGCACTGAAATAAAAGGAAAATGCAGTGCACTCTTTTTAAGCCCAATGAAATTCACATATAGTTATGCACATAAAGCTATGTAAGATTCAATTTACTCATTTCCATATTTGGAGAAATAGTTTAAAACTTAAATTTAGAATGAGAAGTTTTACTAGTACTTCAGCGTGTAATGGATATCAGTTGGCAATGATTAGAAGCTAGAGCCCAAGCATCTGCCAGAGTGCAAAGGTTTTACTTTTACAAAAAGTGGGTAATGTTATGATAACTCTTGTGCCTTTTCTGGATGTTTTTGCTGTTAGAAAATGGAACAAGAATGAGGAGTTTTCAGGTTATAGGAAAGAAAGTGTTAAATTCCTTAAGCATGTATATTCATAAGGACGGGGAATTAGGGTCTAAAGAAAACTGCTGTTGATAGTAGAAGTTGTCAGAATTTTTGTCTAAAATCTTCTGAAAATATTTAGAGTTGTTTTCAGCTACTGAAAATTATTTATGAAAGGCAGTCAATGAACAAATACTTAGTTGAATGTTAAGTTTAAGCATATTTTCCAGTTAATGAAGTATAAATATTTTAAACCCACAAGACAGTGTTACAGCATTAACACTATGTGAGGCCTCTGAATTTATTGTGTGGATTCGTGTGGTGCTCTTGCTCACAGTGCACCTAGTGCTAGGAACTCTTTTTTAACTTGGGTCAAACTATCACTTTTTATGAGCAGGTCTTTCCAAGCTGGTAGAATAGAGCAACATCTTAAAAACTAAAACCTATTGCTGTAAACAGAGACCTGATCTGCAGTGAGGTAAGAGCAGCACCGAGCAATTGCACCTTGCAATTGGGGAATAGCTGGGACTATTAGTAATGAAAACAAGTAAATTTTGTTCTGGTGCAGTGCTTTTCATTAGCAGTAATGATCATAATAGGAGGCTAGCTGGAAGAAGAGCTTTTATATTGATAACGGTTCCCTATTGCATGTTTTTTGTTGTGTCTTTGGCTTAGCCTTAACCTTGGCAAAGGTGAAGCTTTTAATCTCCAGATCTACACAACACAGCTGCAGACAGCAGGGGGAAGAGTTTGGTCAAATTGCCACTATAACAAACATCTATAAAACAAAACAAAAAAAATTTACATTACCGATGACAAATCAAAGCTGAAAGTTTGCCTTGCCTGTTGTCATTCATTGCCATTCATATTTAGAAAGCAGACTGCTGTGATAATTGATTTGATGGTCCAGCTTGAGTGGAAGCACTTCTGGGCATAGCAGGCCTCAGAGATGCCAAAAAAGAAGAAAAGGTGGGAATGAAATAATGCACTACTTTCTCCTCAGAGGCATGTGGCCCAGTTTTTGAGAGCAGAAAAACATGCTTTAGAAGAAGGAAAAAAACCTTAGTAACTCAGTAATAAATACAAAAATGACCATATAGCCTCAGTCAGATAAAAATAGGCATTCAAACAGGGACAATAAGAGTACATATTTTACTGGCAGGTGAATAATAGGAGAATGCTGTGGAAATAATCTGATTTTTAACGGACTCTGTCCATGGGAATACCTTTTTTTACTGCGTTTTTATATAAGGACAAAAGAGGTTCCCTCTCTGAAAAACCTTTTAATTCTTTTTTAAGCTTTTCAAAGTGGAATTGATGGTTCAGAAAAAGGAAAAGAAAACAATTATTGAATTCGAAAGGCAATATTTATGCCTGGATTATCTGAACCCCTATTGAGTTTATTTACTTCAAGCAATAGGTGATAATGAAGCTTGTCTCTGTTTTTGACTAGGGGGTAGTGTTCACCCACAGTCTCCTGCTGATGTGGATAACTTGGGCTACTAAAGTGCTAACTGAGAGAAAAAAGTAGATTAATAAGGTACTGAATTCAGTGCTTGACCTCTTAATCACAACTGCCAGCTCAACTTTGCATTTTGTCATCAATTTAAAGAACCAAATAAAACCAGATAAGGGACATGAACTGTCAAAACATAAAATTTGATTGGAGCCTATTGAGGGATGCATATTGAGGGATGCCTTTTTTCATTTGTAGCCACAGGGTGGTGGCTTCCCTGAACTGTTTGTACGCAGGAAACTTGAAGTAACTTAAATTTAACATTAAACATTAAAAAATGAGGAACTTGATGAACTGGAGAGCAGGAACCTATTCCAGTTCATATATAATTGTTAATATTTCTAAATTGGGGGTTAAAGATACTTTACCTGCTATAATGAAAAAATAATTGCTGTAAATGTGCAAAACATTCTAAACATACAAAGGAAATTCTGTAAAAGGCACTTACCAGTTGCTTAGGAGAGTATTTCAAGTTTTCCTTTTTATTCATTATTATTATTTATATATATATATATATTTATATTGGAAGCAGTGGCTCAGAGTTTGATAATCCATTAAGTATCTGGCAGTGGGATCACCAGCGTGTCTTGGTATCATTTTGAATATTACCTTTTTATAACTGTATCTGTGTCAGTAATTTCTGTTGTAAGTATCAATACACTCCATTAGAGTTATAAATACGAAATCTCTTATGCATCACAAGTGACATGAGATTTGTTGAATAGTCTACATTGTTGCTTTTGGGTCTCAGCCTAATAATTTTGCCATTTAAGAAGAAATAGGAAAATGAAACAGATACATTAGAAAATCTGTAAACTCATGAAGAAAACATTTTAGTAAAGAATTGATTCTTCTTGTCCTCCATCTCAATTTCTTCCCATGCACATACAAAAGCTAATCGAGTTTAGTGCAGTACTAAATGGCATATATGTCAAATAAATAACATTCAGAATTCATCCCTTACATATGAGATATATATATATATATATATAAAAAATAGGTATCTGACTACCACCTCCTTCCCCTAGCACAGAGGAGTGAAGTTATTCATAAAGATAGTTTGAGTCTTAAATAATCCCTGCCTAAATGAAAAAAATTACTTCTGGGACCTCTAATCCTTTCTGTCTGTAGTGAGGTATCAGCTTGCAGTACCTAATTCACTGCCAAATTCATTACTTTCCATCAATGTTTAAATTATCCCCAGTGATTTTTGTCTATTTCTTCTGGTCTTGAACTCAGTTTTATTGCCTTGCCTTTTTAGTTTGCCGGTTGCTACATATTTTCTGGCACAGAAGAAAATAAAAAGCTCTAGCTCAGGAAAACATACACTTTTTCTCTTAAATCTCTTTTGAACACCTGTAGTTGTTTCTGCTTGATTGAAGAGGGATGCTGAAAATTCAGAAATAAGTTTTTGCCAGCCCTTTATTTGAGCCACAGGAAGAAATGATATATTGTCACGATGCTCAAATGAGCCATTGCTCGGAGTCAGTCGGAAACTTTGACTATGCCTTTGTTATATCGTATCTTCTAATAAACGTGTAATTTGAGTGTGTTTTTACTTGCAGGAAAATTTGTGCTGAAAAGCAGTCCAAATTCAGGTTAGATTATTTATGCATCATAATGCCTCTTAGTTTAGGGGTTGCACATTTCTGTAGACTGACTTTCAAGACTTTGCCTATCTTAAAGATATTTTTCTCTGCTATTTCATCCATTTGATGGCTTGCAAAGGCTTTCACTGCTTTATAGAAAGCAGTAGGATTTCAAATCTCATGTCTCTTCTGTCTGTTTAAGAATTTTCAGGAGCTTTGAGGGTTCTTGCTGGAACATGGAGGTGTTAATGTGTGAAAGCCAAATGACAGGAGGACTCCAGTGGCTGCGGCATCTTCACATTAAACCGGTCATAGCATCTGATTCCCCACGGCCGTTGGAGTCAGTCATTAAACTTAAATTTCTTTGGAGTTTACTGGGGTTAGAAAAAGTAATTCCATAAATGCTTACATTTTTCTTCTAAGTGCCATCAGTTATACTATATCACTAGAGACACTCATTGCAAGGCATAAATGTACATTGAAGCACATTTGTGCAAATGTATTACTGTATTATCACTACACAGACTCTGCAGTATGCTGTAAAAAAGTTGTTAACATGGGTTGAAGAGGATCAGATTTTCACTGGTAGTTTAGATAGAAATGTACTCTATAAAATATGCTAATTTCTCAACTAATAACACGATTAAGAATTTTCTAGAGAAGTAGGATATACCATCAACTAGTTGGTGGTTAGGATGCTATAACTCTTTTTCCCCAACGGTAAAATTGTCCTTTGAGAAGACATGCAAAATACTTTAAAACTGTGATGTTTATTTACTTAAAAATATATATACATATTACAGGAGACACCAGCTCCCCCTTTTAGGCTCCCATTCTAAAGGACAAGAATTTTTCTCATACTTATTCTTTGGTTTGAGTATTATTGAGGCAAGGGAACAGGAGCTTATACACTTCTCACAATTTTAGCCATGAGACACAGATGTGTGTGTACATACATACATGTTTGTGTGCTGTGTACATTTAAGAGCAATTTATTTTAACTGAGTTTCTTGTATCTGAATAGCTGGAGTTACAAGAGATGAGGTTGGAAAGGGGCTAAAATAACTGCTGAAGTTCAGCAGTGTTCCTGTCAAGTCTGGCTAACCTTCTGATGTGCATTGCATAAGACAGGAAAGGAATTTCAAGTCTGCTAGAAAAGAGAGACATCCTGCTTCAGTTCTCCTCCTGTGGTAGCAGAAAAAAAGCAAAGCCTAGAATCCCTCTGGGCCTAGATTTTTGGAAAGAATTTTAGGAGAGTGTTCAGACCTTTTTTTTTTTTTTTTTTTTTTTTTTCTCTTAACTCTAAAAAGCCAAAAAGCAAAGCACAGTGTAAAAGGAGATGAGAAGTACTGGAGGATTCCAGTGAGGAGTGTTGTCATGAAAACAAAAGTCAGGGAAGGGATGCTGTTGTGACAGCATCTTTAAAAGATGAAGAACCGGCAACAAGGTGTTCTTCAACACCAGGAACAGCGTTGCAGTGATTGTGGTGTGGGATAATGAGGACGTCCCTGTGTTTTAACTGCACCCCTGTATGGGAGGGTTTATAGAGGTAACATCAAAAAGAGAAGGCGATGCTGAGATATTGCAGCGGCGTGGCGCATGGGGTACTTGGTTTTTCCCAATGAACTCAAAATGATGTACCAAGAGATCCTTTGAACTGGTGGGAATTTTAAGACCTCTGTTTTACTGTGAGGAATTAATGTTTGCTGCCCTGTCAAACCACATTACAAGTATTTCTAGCAAAGATGATTCCACCATTTGTCTGGGCAACCTGCTCTGCTGCTTCATTGATCTCCCAGCAGAGAAGGAATTGCTCCTGGAGCAACGTGCGCCTCTTGCCTCTTGTCCTGCTGCGGTGCACGTTTCTTCTTCCCTTTTCTTTCCTGTTATCTCAGGTATTCGAATAATTCATTTTGTTATTTGTGCTAGGTGAAAGCTAATCTGACGGCCAGATGTCATAACATTTTAGAAAAGCGCTAAGTGCTGTGTAACAGGTTAAATGTGCTTTCCACACTGCCACATCATTTTTAATAGTCAGATGGAATTGCTAAATCATAAAAACAACTCATCCAAAGCCCTTCTCAAAGCAAAAGAGAGATCAATCCAAAAGCCCTTTATTTAAAAAGCAAAAAAGCTATTGGAAGGTGACAGCTGGAATTCCAGTGCTTAATCTGTGCAATTAAAATTTTTCTAAGGAGCAGAAGCAGCATATTGGGCTTGAGGTAGTTTTAGGAGTTAATTAGCAAGGTCTTTTTGAATATTAAGAAACCCTTTGAAGGATAAAGTTTTGAAAAGTAGTTCAGGACTTTCAAACAGCATAAATTAAGGCAGAAACTTTTTATAACGTATCGTCAAGATGCAGACAGAATCAGCCTCCCTAACCCTACCTTTGCTTTCCATCGGGAATATAAATCATCATATATCTTCTGAGTACCAGATCTTTATCAAGACGCCTTAACACCTCAGTAACAATGTAGTGGCAACTTGCTTGGAAATAATATTTTGCACGTTATTCTTCTTACGTGTTCACCCCTTTTGCAAATACTCAAGTCAGTAACTTAAATCATAAACTGATCTTTTGCTTGTGGGAAGATATATAGGAAGGAATTCTTCATACCAGCAGTGTTCAGGAATCCCTGACCCTTGTGAGTCCAGATGGACAGTGGTTGTTCCATGAAGGGTCCACTCTTACCCTTAAGGAAGGCATTCTGATGCTGAGAGACTTCCTGCCAAAAAAAAAAAAAGTATGTATATATATATATATACACACACACACACACATATATATACACACAGTTATATATACACAAGTGAAATAAAAATTTCACTCTGGTATGTTTATTGAAAATGTTTAAAAGTTATCAATAACATTCTAGAGGCCCCAGGCATTCATGACTTACATAGGTAAGCTTCTTTTGAAGTAATTATTTAAATTCATTTTAATAGAAAATATTTGACAGGTATTAAGGATTTGACTTCCCAAACCTGAGGTTTAGAAAAAAGTCCAGGGTTTCTAAACCTCTTGAAAAGTCATAAAATCTCCTCACACATGCAGCACTGGAAGTGTGGGTGAGAGTGTAATTTAGCTACTGTATCAGATGTTAGCTTGGATCTTGTGTGAATTATTTACAAGCATAGCACCTATTCTTTCATAAATCACTGTTTTCTCACTCTTGAAAAATACATTGTTCTAGTAACTGTAGAAACTTTAGAGAGAGAGCTGAAGCTGTTCTGCTTCTAGAAGTTGAGAGTCTTTTAGTGATCTTGGTTAGAATACAACATCAAATAACAGAGAGATCCCACTGCAATTTGCTGTAAAACTGCTGTCACGGCAATATAAGCTATTTGTGTTTAAGTGGACTAATTTTTGTAATATATATGAAATGTTATTGTTGAAATCACAACATACAGGTGTGATCTCAGCCACACTCAAATATGGTGGTCCAGGTTTTAACCGTGAGAACTGGTTTTGCAGCCTAGTTGTGACTCTAGCTGTGCAGAATATATTTATTGATTAAAATTGTTCTGTGTGTAATGAAGGCATTCATGATTTGTAACTAAAATTATTGATATTAGATATGCCTCAAAATCATGGATATTGGGAGGTGAGAATGATCACTGTCATGTTGGCCAATGTGGCCTTGCACTGATTCTTTCAGAAGAGGTCAGTATGAAGGAATTCTTTGTGTCATATTATACATAAGAATATATTGTAAAGTGTTTAAATGTAGCTGAGAGATTTCGTGAATGCTTTATTGAGAATTTTCCCAGCTATTAATGAAAGACCAAGGCCACTGGCTTTCCACACAGTGATTTCCCAAACTCTTTAATCTGATCCCATCTTCATTTCCAAGTAATTTGTATTTTTTCCCCTCAATGAAAATTAAGAGACTTTAGCCAGGCTTAGGTGAGTGCAGAAGTGCCATTGGCTAGGTGTTCTAAAAATTAATTCCAGAAATTTCGTATTTTATTGATTTTTTATGTTTATTTTTAGCTTGCTTGTATACTGGGTACTATACTTGCGAAGTATTCAATGTTCAGTATTTCTTTTTTTAATTATTCATATGAGAATAGGCTTTCATACTTGATGAAAAAATAAAATTTAAAGTACTACTAGTTGTGTTAAGTATGATATTGAGCTTGCAAATCATGTTTTTATTGCAAAGATGGGAGACATCCTTGTGTCCAGCATGCCAGTATGAAATAGTTAATGTTGACTAATGGATGTTTTTTCATCAACTGATAATTTATCATCATTTGGTCTATGACAAGATGATGGTTTGGTGAATTAACTGTGAATTAGTGTTAATTTTAAATACATACTTTTCATTTCATCATGTTTAAAAGATATTTTATTCCTTTCATGTTACATTGTTTATCAGAAGTATTATTCCCCTCCATGCTACCTGTGGAACTCAGTCAGGATAGCATGACATTATTTATTACTTTAATCTTTTCTATTCTTGCTATTCAGATGAAAAGGTCTTTTGATGTATCTGGAGACTTGAAAAAGCAGAAACTGAAAGTTTACCGCTTCAAAGTGTTTTTCAAATGTTTCATTTTCAAGGACGTTTTATTTATTTGTACTTTTTTTCCAAGCTTGTAGCCTACCTTTACATATTTCTGTCCAATTTTGCAGCAACCGAATAGAAAGCTCCTGTACACCTGCATGACATCCAAATTTTGACCTCAAAGCTCAAAAGTACTTTTGATTTGTGTTTTTAGGCCTTCAGCAACTACCGTACCTTAATGTAGAGTCTAATATGTAGTTTAGGTTGTCCAAGTCATGAGGTTTGCTAAATGGGGAATGAAAGGTGGGATGTCACTGACCTGTTCATATTTTTTTATAATTGTAAATGGTTTTACTAATGATTTGGTAATTTTTTAAAAAGTATAATTTATATTTTGCAGAGTTCTTTTGCATTTACAAATCGATGTTTTTTTTTCTCATAGTATTAACAGCAATTGAAGAAATTCAAATTGTTTTTCCTCTTCAAATGTATTAGGTGTCAGTTGAGGATTTGTATCATTTAAAAGGTTGACAGCTGTATATTTGGAATATATACAATATACCTACAAATATATACAATATTTGCAAAGTTTTCATGGTAACGTATATACTGGTGGTGTTCATGTTCTGATATGACTGTGTGTAAATTCCCTCTGTATCTAAGTTTGTTGGAAAATAAGTTTTACTGACATTTCTACAGAACAAACATTTCAAAAAAGAAGTTTCATTTTGTTTATTTTTTTTAATATTCGCCATTATTTTAGTACCCATTTTTTAGTGAACAGTAGGCACCTTAAATACTAATAAATAGGACAGTATTAAAATTAAGCGAATCAGTGGTTCCTGTACAGTTCATATCGGGTCAGAAAGACATGAATTTTAATCTAATGTCAACATTTTAGGGCAGTATCTTCAAGTTAGGCAACACAAAGGTGGTGATAATATTAAGCACAGATGCCTAGAGAATGGCTTAGGTATTGTCTGAGTTAAAGTTCTCTGGAGAGCTGAAATACCTCAAAGAAACTTTTCTTGTGGTAACCCAGTTTGTTCCAAGAAAAGTGTAAAAGTGCTTGCGTACATATTTATCAGGTGTAAATATACTATAAAACTTGATTTTTTGCCAGCACAGCTCTGTTAAAAGTTTTTCTCACCTGTACCCAAAATAGCTCTGCTGCTTTTAACTGAGAACTTGAATTCTTGTACGACTAGTATCAGGGTCAGGAGAAGGAATGGGCCATGGGTCATTTCGGAGAAGTTAGGCTGTTAACAGTGCTTGAAAGGATGTGAAGACTATATGTCATTCACATATTTCTACCTGAAAAGGATTTTTCCATCCCCATGTGAGCTCCCAGATCTGAAGTTTCTTTGAGTTTTAGTATTAGTTGCTTGTGTGTATGATTGCTGATGTATGTATTGCTGCTCATCTCCTGCTATGGCTATGTAAAGATGATGATTTTAAGTAGTGTTGCTGTTCTGATGTTCTTGATGTCTTCCTCCCAAGTTCAGGAGTAACCAACGTAACATGTTATACTAAACCACCCTTTCGTGTACTTGGTTCTGAAATAATATCCATGAAGCAAAACTGGGTAATCTGCTCTAAATAGCTGTAATCCAGCTAGGCTGTAAATCTGAACGTATGGCAAGATCTGCCATGGCAATGGCAGTGGCCAGCAGAGTACCTGTCACCTGCAGAAGAGCCAAATGTCTTCAAATTCATTCACGTTGTTATTTTGTAGTAGAATTTTTTTTGTAGAATTTATAAAAATGACTAAAGAAGAAAAAAGACTTGCATCTTAAAAAGTGTTTTAAGCCATCTTTTTGGGGATCGGCAGCGTTGATGAAGTGGCATCCAGTTTCGTGTCTGGCTGCATAATTTACAATCCAAATGCAGAGTGAGTTAGTGCAGATTTTAGACACTCTGAGGGAGTTCAGTTTTGAAGTGATTTCCATAGAGACGTATAAAACTAGTGATCTTGTGATGTGTCATTTTACTCCATTATAGCTTCTATTATGTAAAGGGCAACAAGCTGTCTTTTAGACAGTGTTGATTTTAAAAGTGTAACCTCAAAATCACTAAATGGAGATACAGCTGGTGACTGTTTCCATCCAACTTCTAACATAGGCTGAGGTAATCTGATTCTTTAAAGAATTGTTTTAAAGTAAAATATGGTTGTGAGCGCATTAAAATGTGTTCTGAAAGATGAAGTGTGTTTAAAGGTTTGAGGGAGAGAGGTGACAGAGAGCACTGTCACAGTGATGGGAGCCAAGCGCGGTGGTTTGGTCCTCGTGTCTGCAGTGTCTGCGTCCTGCCGTAAGCAGGAATTCCTGTCATGGTGCAGTCAAGGTGACCTACCATGGCAAACCCATAGGCGATGCATCTCCACTCTGCCCTCCACTCCCTGGGTGATGCACAAATGAAAATAGACAAGAAGATGGAGTTTATGCATTAGGGGACTAAGTACTTAAAGACATGCTAATAAACTTATCTGGGAAACACTGATGTGCACTAGGGGGGGGATCATAACAGTGTGACTGCAAATGGCTCCGATCCTCGGGTTTACGGGGTTGTGATGCCACTAATAAATTATGCTGACATTTGCAGCCTTTGTACGGCATGTTATTGGCCCATATTTGTGGTACGTGACATTCTTGCTAAGTACTGTCAGGTATAATCTATCATGGAGCAATCCTTTAGATGATACACTGAGACTCCAGTCTTTCTGCAGGGACAAGTGTCCTTGAGAAAATGATATTCTGAGTTAAAAATGATCTGTGCCCTAGAGAAAATTATTAGGAGAATCCACATTTTAGGCCAGAATAGGACACTTTATATTACCAAAACACAAAAATTAACTTCAGGTGTCATGCTAGCAGCTTGCCACGTGCCTTGGAATAGCACAAGCCATGTGCAGTTCACACACGGCTCTTCTCTAGTCTCCAGGAGGTTTTCAGCTATAGTCATTCAACTTAAATTTTAAAAATCTTCAGATAAAAATGCTCTGAAGTAGATGCATGGTACATCAACCATGTATGAAGTGATAACCTTCTGGTCTGTTGAAGTTTGTGAAAGAAAGGGCACGGGCTTTGGGGACCGATGGAGAAATGGTTCACTTGAATCGGAGTTCTGTTTTTCAAGAACACGGCCATTCCCTTCGTCAAGCTGCTGTCCCCTTTCTGAAGGGCAAGTAAGGTCATGGATTCTTCTGCTGCTAAGTAGCTGGAGGTGGGTCAGAAAGAATCAGCAGAAAGATATTATCCTCATCTTTCTACATCAGATATTAGAAAAAAAAAAAGTGCCTTCTACTTTTCCTCTGGAAAAGGGATACTGGAAAAGTCATATTGCGTAGAGTCAAAGCCCTGGCTTACTTGTATCCTTAGGTTAGTGGGTTTAAAAAATGCATTTTTCTCAATTTAGCAAAAGTTGTGGACACTTTGCAGAGTCTTAATTGAATAAAATCATTTTACCTTCATGATGCGTGAAGAGGAAAGCAAATATTTGTGATATAATAGCTGCTTGTTATAACTTTGATAGGTGTGTCTGGATTGGTCAATCAGTTTTATGAATTGATAGAATGTGCTTTTAAGTATGGTACTTAGGATGGGATTGTGTGTTCGTATACATTCACTGTTTTGAATATAATTCAAATATATCAGTTTGCAATTTATTATCATATTTGTTCTGGTACTGTGTTTCACAGAGAAAATTGTTAATTTTTATTGGATCATCATCTTTTGGAACTCTTCTGATGTAATTAACCACCCAAAGTAATGAATTCTAAATTACATTTTCAATTACTTGTGACTAAAATTATCTTAAACTAAAAAAAAAATTGATTTTTTTTCCCATGGAAAGCTTTATTGCTTTATCAGTGTTATTGTAGCAGAGCTGTAGATTAAGGTAACTTGGTTTTTAAATTAAATGTCAAATATAATTTGCCATTAGAAACATAAAGTGTATGCCTTTAGTCCGAAGGAATAAAAGCTAGTTCAGCTTCTTTTAATAATGATCTATATGAAAAATCAGCTTTTTGCCAATTAGCTCATGTCTGACAGAGCAAAAAATGTAGTTTTGTGCATTTGTGTGCACATATATATTGTGTGCACATATATATATATATATAAATAGATATATAAGGTAACATACACATAGATGTGTGTTTGTGTATACATACATAAGCACATATAAGGAAGGTTTGGATGGTTGCATAGGTACCTGCCAATATTGTAGGTAAGACTCGGTAGCAGTTGGAAGTTCAAAAAGGAGAGTTGTCCTCTCAACTTTATATATAGAAATTAAATAGAGGCTTTAGAAAAAATAGTGTTTATTTTTTTTAATGAAAAAAAATGTTGTTGGCAATGGTGGATCTTGGCTTTTGCACTTGATGTAGGTTTTTTTTTCTAGGAAGTTAAAGTAGGAAAGTAGTTTGAGGTCAGTGTTTTGAAATATTCAAGACCAATATGCCAATGTGTTAAGATTTTTTTGGACCAGGCTAATTAAACATTTTAGAGGATTGATGATCTAAAGGTATATTTATTCCGTGCATGTACTCAATTTAAAAGCATAACAGCATCCCGGCAGCATAATATTGTTAGTATCATTTATCATTATCACTTCTATTTACTGCATGGGGGACAGCAATTACAACAATTCCACAAATGCCAGCGTCTGTAATTTTTTTTATGTTACAACTTTGGCATTTAAAATTGCAGACAGCAACTCTCGGGGGTGAGGGGAGGGAGAGCAAGGGCTGGGCCTGCAAAGCTTGAAGCTCTTCGGGAGCCCGACTGCAGCTCCCGGGCTTTAGGGAGAGCCGCAGGGGCAGCCGTCTCCCGGCCCGTCCCGCAGCCAAGATGACAGGACATATCCTCTTAATGCTGCAGGCAATAATAAAGAAGGGTTCTGCTCCAGCCTATATCCCCATGAGATGAGCAGGCCTGGATTAAGCACTCCTCTCCCGAGCAGCTGCCAACACGTACAAAAAATATCAAAACTTATTTCCTGCTTATTTTCTAATAGCCTTGACACGAAGTACTAGCAATTTTAAGTTAAGGCACATGAAGATTTATATGCTAAAACAGGGAAAGTTGGTATCAAAGAAATTTTGAAGTACCTTTCATATTAAGTGTCTTGTTCAAATATCTTCTAGGATTCATGAATCTATGCATAGCACCTTCTGCATAAAAGTTTGGCAGAAGTTTTTAACATATGAACTTAGACATACTATTACATTTTAGAAACCATAGAAATTATGCAGCTGCAAGCAGCTTGTGAACCAAAAATTAAAATTGGTGTAGACTTGAGCTTATTTAAAGCCCAGATTTGAGACATGAAAGATAGACAGGTGCTCTCACTGAAAAACTTTTTTCATAATAGTAGATGGATACCTGTATTTTGAAAACAGCGAAAATTAATATTTCTTTTGAAATTTTTTTTGGAAGAAAGCCTGTTTTCCCCTGTAGTGAACAATAAGCTGTTCTGCAGTCCCTATATTAAATAAATGTATCCATGGCTTCATTTTTATCTGGCCACAGTCATTTATAAAACTCCCTTGAGGCCAGCTACCTACCCTTAGCTACATCAGCACGGGTTTCGGAGGCTGCCCTTGACCCTGCGCCTGGCAGCCTCCTGAATTCACGAGTCTCTGCACTTAATCAGGTTGTCTTTAGTCCTAGTCTTGTGTCGAAACCCCCCTATTGCTGCTGTGTGTCTTAACTAAATTGCTGCTAAGATGTTCTCCCTAGTGAAAAAATTCCAAAATCTATTTATATCAGAAGTGAAATTTTATAGATGAAATGTGTAGCTCTTGATGCAGCAGTTATCTATTTTTCTCTTTTTTTTTTTCTTTACTTTTTTTTTTTTCCTGTCAGAATGCCCCAGACTGAGGGAAAGCGGTTAGGACGTGAGTTTTCTAATCCTGTGACAGAAACAGAAATACGGTGTTTGCTCTTGAGCAGGGAGTCTCTGTGAAGGTTGCCTTCAAGATTAAAAAAACACTGAAACCAAACCGCAGTAATAAAGTACATTTTTAGTACCTTTCACGTAAGTGTCATCCCAAATGGATGTCTGTTGCAGGAATATATTCGTATATATAATTCACATATATTTCATGTGGATTGTAAATCATGGGAAGGGATCAACATCATCAAACGTATTGTTTGTGGTAGTACAACAAACTCCTCGTGTACAAGTCTTTCTACTCATCTAGTACAAGTCTGGTCTTGGGGTGGTCACTACTGGCTGCTGAAAGAGGACTTAACCTAGAACTGAACAACCCAGCTGGAGGTAGTGCAAAGCGTGTAAAAGAGGAAGGAAGGGAGGTTAGTCAGCAGACATAGAGAATGGGACAACATACAGAGAATGTTAGAATTGTAGACAGTGTTTCATACAGTAAGTACATGTTCATATTAATTGCTCTCCAAATTTTTTTATTTTCCTTTGTTTAATTGATTCTTTATTCCCCAATAAATTTGTTGTTTCGTCACTTTTACTATGTTAAAATGCCCAACAATGCTGTTTAATAAACAAAAAATAACCAGAGACTTGAGGAAAATGCACTGAAGTAGTTTTTTTAATAATCCTTGACATTTAAAAAAAAAAAAAAAAAGACATTTACTATTTTAAAAAAAAGTATAATACAGTATTTAAAACAAGAGAGGGGTGATGTTTTAAGGCAAAAGGTACAGGAGTTAAGTATTTGTTAACAGTTCCAAGTTCCTCATGTGCTATGTAGGAAAGTCAGTATTATTGGTGTGCCATTTAAGTTTAGTAGGTTTAAAATAGGGAAGAAATAGATTTATAGATATAAATGGCATCGTTATTAGGGCACTCAGAGATGGCCTCAAGTGCTTTGTCAATTGCAGTGCAGAAAAGTGTTTAAAAAAAAAAGAGCAGGGGACTTTAAAGAGTGTATTTGTATTTCATTTTGATAGGCCTTATGATTTTGTAGAAGGTGAAAATCTTTGCTGTCATTTTAATTCCACGAACTAGTATTTCTTAACCACCTCTCATATATTAGTACCTGAGATTTCTGAGGCCAGGGAGGGATTCCCTGCTCTTTTCATCTCCCTCCCTGGTGCTTAACGTGGTATTTGCAGAGTGGAGACTGCTTCCACCTCTCCGTCTTCCAGTCAGCGTGTATTAAATGGTGAGAGCAAAATGAATAATTAGATTTGGCATCAGCAATAAATTTTTTTCCCAGGTCAGGCTAGTGGGAACCTCTAAATCCTGTCTCAGTTTCCACAACTAAAGGCTTACAGAAAAGCAGCTGACAGGGTTTTTGATGAGCTGGAGCCAGCGTGCGCGGGAGCTGCCTTCAGAGCCTGCGCCAGCCCGTGCGCTTTCTGGTGTCGTCTGCCCAGTACAGCTTCGCGCCAAGGCAAAGGCGCTGGTCACGCTTAGAGGAGAGAGACATTTTAATTGCTTTAAAATACAATTGTCATTTAATTCAAAGAGCGTTCAAAGTAAAATATGAGTCCATTCACATATAAATAGATTGTCATTGGCGTGTACTTTGTTTTAAAAGTGTTTCTGCTAGCAGAGGGAAGTCTGGGGCAAAGAAATCAATGCGCAGCCTGTACAGTTTCTGCATCTCCATTTTTCACTCAACTTTTACTTCTGATGTTATTTCTCTGCAGACATGATCTGAAAACTAAATATTTATAGAAAAGAAAGCATTTAGAGGATATCATTTATACTATGTTCAAGGCAGCTTACCTATAATATCTACAAAATATTTCAGCGATTTTGGCCAAGGTTGTCATAGTGAATAGACAACGTGATCTCAAACAGTCATGTTGTCCTAAACTAAATATTAGTAACACAATAAGATCATTGAGTTAAAATCTTTTGTTCTCTTTTCTTACTAGGCATAAATACTCTTTTAAGGTGTTGCTACAGTGTCTGGTTTTTCTATTTTAGCCAAACAGAGAGACGGTAGCATGGATAAAGATCTGCAGATGACATAAACCTTTCCTATTTGCACACTCTTACTGTGTATATATTAAACACACCCTTTTTGCTCTGAATTTTATCAAAAAATAGTTACTGTCCCAAAATAAATACCTAAAGTGATGTTTTACTTGATATTTCTCTCTTTATATATATATTTGTTTGAATAATCATCTGGTTTACTTTGCAATTCCTGATGGCTGTCAGATGATCATTAAATCTTGCTTTTTGCATCACAAATAATTAATAATCTTGACTTCTGTGTGAATTTAGAAGCAATGAGGGATTGAACTCAAATATTTAAATACCATTTCAGTGTTAAATTGGTTATTCATGTTTTTAATTAGGTTGATTAGTAGATTAAAAATGAGCTTAATTCATAAATCATTCTCCGTTTTAGTACTGTTGTTCTTCCACTGCCAACTTCCAGTAAGTGGAGGTGAGAAAAATACTGTTTGGGTGCCTGCTGTTTAGAACACCATTTTGTGTTAGTTCTAATAAGGAAATCATGCAGCCCTATGCAGAAATTGCATATAATGCTGTCTTCAGAGCATTAAAAATAAATTCAATAGAATAAGAAGTGTTTTGAGGGTGATTCAGGAAACTTTATTTTAAAAGGAAACCTGAAGTTAAAACATAAGACCTTTCATATCCTAAGACTAATTTACAAGAAACTTTAGGAGTTTGTGTTTCCTAGTATTTGCTCTTACTGTGTTTTTATTTTTTTTTCCTAGATTAGTATGTTTTCACGTGCTAATCTCAATTATTATGATCTCTGATGGAAAATCAATGACACTGCAAAGGTTTAGGAGATTCCTTTGGTCTCTTTCAAATTTTAACACGTTTTTATATGGTGGAAGTGAACGCTGAGCCGTATTGTCGGTGTTCTCAGGTAGTGACATACCAGGCTGCTCTTGCTGGCGCTCTATCCTCAGCCACCCATGGACTGGCTTTGCAGTTACGTTATCCCACGCTTGTGAAACAAAATAGCATTTTATTCTCTGCTTTTTGTTCTAGTTGAACTTGTGTGTGCTCCTGTGCACTATTTAATAATATCGCATCTGAAGAAATACAAAAATGTTTCCTTGAGCTGTGATTTTTTCCATTAAGTTCACTTGCTTGTTTTTTCTAGTATGACAGATTTCTGATCACCTCTCCTAAATTCCATGTGTGTGCACACATACACATGTATTTTGCCCCTCATTGCAGCTACAAGTACGTGTTTTCAGGCTTTAAACTTGGACTCTCTGCAGTGCTTTGAACCCATATGCCATCCTGCCTGTCCTTTAAAAAGGATAAAATTACTTGCCCATATTTTGTCACTATTTCTGTAGTACCTTCTGTGTCTGGGCTGCGCTTGAGGATATATATGGTGTTTACCCCTAAACGGCTCAGAACTTTGCAAATCCAAACCGTGTTTTATTTTCTCGGGTTCAGATTCTAAAAGCCATGTGCTGCAAGTGGATTCTTGCAGTGAAATCTGAATAAGAATTTTAAATTCTAGATCTATCTGTTTTGCTGTTGTTGTTTGTTTGTTTCTAGCCTTTTGATACTTTCTTCAGTCCTGTTTGGACCCTAGCTCTAGTCTAAAAACATAGTGTTCTTTGCAGATAGGGACTGTTAGGGCTGAAGGTTGTAACCACTACTCAAAGCAGAATCAAAAAGATCGGGATAGTTTTAAACCAAATAAATTAATATTTTCTTGAAATTCCCCTATAAAGCATTTAAAAATTAGCATGTGTCATATAGCATATTTAGAAAAAAAATAAAGCTGAAAGCGTTCATGATTCATGTTTTCATATGGTGCACCCTGGAGAGACATCTGTCTGTCATTCCTGTCCTGCCCGGTTAGTCTTTGCTGTTATATCTTAAGCCATAAAAGCAGCACTGAAAATAGAGAGGAAAAACATCAGACAAATATCAGAAATCTGGCTTGTCTTGTTATTTCAAAAAGCAGTCCCTGCTGTAACTGCTTTCTTTGATTTCATTTAGCCTCTTAATTTTCCTGTGTTTCTCATGCTGACTGTGTTCTCAGGAATGCAACACTTACCCCGTGGTACCCGGCACTCAGAAATGTCAGGGTCTTTCTGGAGTTCTCTCATGTGTTTTTTTCCTTCCTGAAGTCAAAGCTTACATCTCTTTGTAATGTACTTCTGTTCTTTGCCATCACAGAGCACACGCTGTCACAGCTAATGTGTTGCTTTGGTGAAATCCATCAGAAATCTAGATACAGCCAAATTAAGGGAGGATAATAGTAACTTAGCTCCGTGTTCCTCTCTTCATCATCCTTGCACAGGTTCCTCTCTCATCTCTGTGCTTTTCTCTGAAGATAGCAGGAGAGGATGTCAAGAACTTCTTAGTTAGTTGGTTTTATGTAAACCTGGGCGGCCGCTCTCCCATCCGGGGGCCACCCACGCGCTGCGGCAGCGACGTGGGCAGATCTCGGTGCCCACATCCCGATGGAGAGTGTGGGAAGGGAGCCCAGGAGCAGGTGGATGGGAACGCGCACGGCCACCCCAGCGGGGAGCGGGGTCATTCCCCCAGACACCCTGCGGGAGCTGCGGGGCCCTTGCTGCAGGGCACATAGGTAGCAGGCGGCCAGCGTGTGCCCGCAGTGCAGGCGTGTGGAGGAGCGCAAGAGCCACCGCCGCCAACACAGGGCCCCTGCCCCGGGGCAGCCCCTCCACGGTGCCCCTGTGATGCCTTGAGTCCTACCAACCTATCGCTCTGCTAGTTCCAAATCTATTAGTGATATTTTGCACGTGTTAAATTACGCAACCAAGAATTTATCGGGCAACCAGCCCGAGTCCTAATTCTAACATATCTTATCCCCGAGTCCTCAGAGAGTGGGGAAGATCCGCTCTCTGTAGCAGCAGTTAAATTTTGTTTACTTTCCAGTATATGCTTTAGCCTATGGGCATGTAATAACTATTTTAAGAACTAAGCTAAATAATAGATGTTAATTTATTTTCATTATATACAGTTACTTAAGAAGCCTCACTTAAGAATTCTGGCTTAAGCTTTGAATAGATTAGAAATGATAAATAGGCAAAAAAATCTCCCATTTAAAAAATATCACTGAAATCCAAATCCTGGCATTTAGAATTACTAACAGTATGGATGTAAATACTAATGACAAGCCCAAAATAACTGGTGTTAATACTTATTATTTCTGAATCCCTGACATGAGCTTGCCAAGAACCAGGCAGTTGCTGCTGAGAGAGAAATGTTGTTTGGAAGGGACTTTTGGAAGTCATCTAGTCCAGCCTCCTGCTTGGAGCAGGATTATCACCAGCACCAGATGAAGTCAGCTGTGGCTCTGTCAAAGCAAGTCCTGAAAACAAGCGCAGCCTCCTGGGTGACCTGCCCCAGTGCTGTGCTTCCCGCCTAGAGAAGAATTTGTTTTCTTAAGGGCTGAGCTTCAGCTTTTGACAATTTACTCCTTTTCCCCTCTGTCGCATCAAGAGCTTGACTTTGTTTTTTCCCCTTCAAGTAGTCAAAGGCTGCAGTTATCTGTCTTTAACCCTTCTCTTCACCAGAACAAATAGACCCAGCTCCTCAGCTTCTTGTGCTGCCTGTTCCCGTCTTCAGTGAGTGCATCTCGTACATGAGCTCAGAGGAGAAGGCAGCAAATTCATAACTGATGGTTTTCATAAGGGAGAAGTATGGAGGCTCTGTCCAATGAATTCATTTGGGTATTTGTCCATGAGATAATTTTTGCGAAGGGAGAAAACGGAGAGAAAACCTAAGTGATTTTAGTGTATTAGATGCATACGGTCAGTATTAGTAATATAGATTGAATATATATACTTGTAGGATACAAATCAGAGTTTAGTTACAGCAGTCATCAATTACGGGCAGTGAGGTGGGTGAGTGTCTGCATAGTCTGCACTACGGAGTCTGCATTTGACCTTCATTCTTTGAGATAAATGACGAGATACTTAGATGTAGAGGTAAGACTTTCAACTGTTTAGTTAGGTTTTAAAATACCTTTACAATCATGTAATGAAAAACTTATTTATATGGAAAATGATGGAGTATTTCAGAACTCCATGTGGTTAACTGTGCTGCAAGTAGAGTGGGTGCCTAGTCAGACAGCTAGAGATAGAAGCCTCAGGAAGGGAGAAAAATTAAAATCAATTATATGTGTCCCTTTATGAAGCACCACTTAAAATTAAGTGGTGTTCCTTGCCTCCATTCTTTGGTCTGTTTTTAAGGGTTATATAGATGTTTGTGAAATGGTAAGTAATGGCAGCAGATGCATTTTCAATGCTTCGTTGAGAGCAGGAATTTAAACAGAGAAAGGTTACCCTGGTGGATTTTAAAATGCCTAAGTTGTAAAAATTCCAATTTTGTAGATCTATTACACTGACAAAAGGTAGGCATTTTTACATTTTTCTTTTTCTTTGGCTTGTTTTGAATATGCTTGCTTCTCTGCAGTAGTTGCTTCATGCTAGGTACTTTCTTAAGCACAGCTAGGTATACGTTCAACCAAAATGCATGCTAGTTCTGGACTTTCTTTTCACTCTTTTTTCAGCAATTTCAGAATTGCTGTAGGTGAATTATTCTAGACCTACAAAGGTCTGTTCTAGACACAATAATAATTTGGAGGTGAAGCAGTCAAGGTTAGAGACAAAGGTGAGTCAAAATCACCGAGTGGAGCTGCAGGGCAGTTATGTTGTTTCGTTATGTCCAGTATGGCAGGTGAAATTTGTCACATATGATTTTTGTTGTATGCTGCATGTTCTCTTATTTCATTCAATTGCAAGTTGATCCAGGGTTTTCATTAAGATTTGACTCGGTTCTGTTATTATGTCTCTTAAAGGACCAATTTACGAATCGGCAATGTATAAAAGTGACTTTAAACTGACCCTAGCCCTTAATTTTGTATAGTATATTCACACTTGATTATATTTACCACTGTAACGAGGAGTTACAGCACTTCCTAAGAGTGCTGTATCCTCAAAGAAGCACAGGTTCCCCTACCTTCCCAACCTAACATCATGTAAAAACAAAATCTAAGGCATTTATCAACCATCTGTCGGATCTCAGCCGTTCTAGGTTCCTCTTCTAGACCCTTTGTCAAACCCATCTGCTGCACTGGCTGAGGACAGTGTGCAGACCAAATCATTTGTGCGGTTGGATATACTCAAGGAATTCAGCATTGAGTGGCTTTAGCTGTTTCCAGTTTCGGTGGCAGTGTCTGGCAAATAGGGCTCGCAGTGCACTGAGGGCTTTATTTATAGAAATGTGTAGTTTCATACACCAAAGTGAGAGGATTGCAACTAAGCCCAATTGCAAAGCTTTCCCAAAGAAGCTTGCAAGAGCTTATCAAAATGCAGTAGGAATACAAAATGTATTGCTTCAAAATACATGTTAATTAAGATAATTAGGTATTCACAACAGTTTCCTAATGTTTGATTTTATTCATTGTTAAGCTTCAAAGAATTCTGAATGTTGTTCAAATATCGCAGATCATCCTGAAAGCCAAATTCTTTTACACTAAACAAGCTTGATAAGAGTTTTCCAAACTATAAGGACCTATACTTTATTATTGTTACTTTGAAGAAATTGCCATTAAATATGGGCAAAAAAAAACCTACTAAAAGAGATTCTTTCTTAAAAAGCTAACAAAAAAAATGATTAAAAGATGAGACTGTGTCCTCTTTTGCATCTAGACTTCAGTAGATTATTCTAAATTTGCATTGTCCTAAGACAAGAATCTCTTAGGATTCATTCACTTCTTTATGTGTTTTACAGGAATTTACAGGAATCTGTACTACTGCTAAGGAAGACTCCTAAGTCTTTCAGAGCCTGATTATCTCTTCTGGCAGAATAGATGCTTTAATAATATTTAAGTCCCTTATTTAAAGTCACCTAGTATGGATTCAATGGTAAATGTAAAGGTGGACAAAACAAAGTTTTGGGACCATGGGNATCTCTTCTGGCAGAATAGATGCTTTAATAATATTTAAGTCCCTTATTTAAAGTCACCTAGTATGGTTTCAATGTAAAGGTGGACAAAAAACAAAGTTGACCATGGGAGAAGAGAAAACTGTAAAGCAAAGATGAGGATAAGGGAAGCAGTGAAGGAATAAAGGGGAAAAATCATGAAATCTTCTCATTGAGAATCCGCTACAATTATGTTTATCCAGATGTTCACTAATTCTATTTCTTATTGTACATTCCACAAGAAATTTGTCATGCTGACAGGTGGAATTCTAAATCTCACTTGAAGAAAAAAAAGCAGAAGGTGGCCTCACATTTGCCACCTTCCTGTTTTCCAGCACCAGGGAATTTTTAACTTAAAGGGTGTAAAGGGCAGGTGTTCTGTTAATTCAAGCTATCTAACTCAATTCACTGAATTATTTTAGATCTAGCTGTGTGAACTTCATCTGGTTCTGGCAATTTTTTAATGTTTGTTTTCATGCTGCCTTCTGGAACCCACTTTCCCATTACTTCAGTTTCCAACACTTCCCATGCAGCATCCTCACACCCCCACATTCCCAAGAATTTCCCTCTATCTCTCTTTTTTTTTTTCTCTCCCAAGGTGAAAATAATTCTCTTGTCACCTTTTCTTCATAACCTTGTTTTGTATGAGGTCTCTTCATATCCTGAATGTCAGCTGGTCCTACAGTTTATTTGCTTGTGTCTTGTGTCTGGTCTGTTTGAGGAATGATTTATAATTAGCCTTGATTACTTTTGCAGATTTTTCCATAAACCTTTAGCAAGTTTATGGAACCTACAGTCAGGAAATAGAAACTGTGATTCTTTCTGTTTTGTTAATTAAGACATGATTTGAGCTTTAAGAAGCATATTTGCTTGTACAAAATAATTTCCTTTATCCCGTTGCACAGTCAAGCCATTAATACCAGTCTTTAATATAGTATGGGACTTGTGTTTTTTTCTACCATTCATCTTTTTTCCACATGTTCACTTTTCATTTTGGAATATATAGGTCATATTGTTTAACAGCCTAGGTAAAACCTAGATTGGAGAGTTAAAAATAATAGGTTTTACTGCTCTAAAACTTACATACTCTGTTAACTAACATTTTATTTACAAAACGCAGGAAATGGTTTTAGTGGGATGTAAACCACTTTATTCTTTTCTGTGATAAATTAGTATGGAGAATTTCCCATTAAGATGTAAGTAAAATATCACCAAATGTATAACTGGAAAGACAAAAGTAGAAAGAAAATGTCAGGTACCAAATATCTCTGATCATTTCTCTGCAACTTCAGACAGCTCATTATTTTAGAGACCTGAGTTTCTTTGGTGACACAATTTGATATGCAAAACAGTCTTTTTGAGGCTCAACCTTTTCCTGAGTTTTATCAGTTGGCCCTTGGCAAGCTGCAGGCTAAAATCCTGTCGAGTATCCTCATTCACAAGAAGAAAAACCTATGAACCCCTCGTGGTTAGCGTCAGTACATTTTGGCTTATGCAAAAATTCTGAAACTTTCTATCTCATCTCATTACTCTCTTCTGAAAAAATGAGCTTTTAGAAGCTGTTTTGGCCTGTTGGATTTTCATTTATTATGAGGTAATAATAATAATTTGGTTACATGCAAACTCAGAATCAAACCACTACTGCATTTAAAATGGAGGAGAGGTTGAGTGAAGGCAGATTTTTGTATTTGCTGTTTCAGAAGCACTGTGGAAAAAGTGGAATATTCCAGCTTACTGTTTTGGAAAAGAAAGTTTTATTTCTTGGTTTAGTCAATTTATCAGAACTGCATTTTAATGTTAGTTTTAGATTTCTTGAGAAAATTTTTAGACTTCATTTTTTCTTTCAGACTTAACATAAAAAGACTTTTGAACTGCCCTCATATAAGAGTATTATTTTCCTTGGGTTACGTCTTTTAAAGGAGATGGAAAAATCATTAATAGCCCAATAGTAATTTGCCCTTAGTGTCTTTCAATTGCAAACTCAAAATGCTTTTCAAATGCTAATCAGCATTTAAAGAACCACAGATGAACAGTAATAGAGATAATAATCATTTTTGTAGGAGTATTATAAAGCTTGTGAATTTCCCAGCATCACACAGGTGGTGATGTAAATAAAAATTAGGGATCTTGGATTAACTTCTTGGATTAACTGCCATATGGTTTCTGCCTGTGAGACTTTGCATGGTGTGGAGGGGATAAGATTGGTTCTCCAAGTGATGCAATAAATGTATATGTGTGTGTGTGTGTGTATAAAGATACACTTATTTTGAATTGCATAGGCATTTTAGTGTTGAGAAGATCCGTTCCATGAACCGTCTTATCCTGCGTGTGTGAATAAAACAGAAGGATATAACGATAGATCTTGACTCAGACTATTTTAATATTTCCTTTGCTAGACTTGAAAGGTTGTATCAGTCCCACCAAACAGCTGTACGTAAGTGATCACGCTGAATGCTGAGTGACCTTTTGGGTTTGCTCGTCATTAAACGTAAGTTAGTGGACCTTTCAGTTTGATGCAGACTTTTCAAGGCACCCTGCTGTACCTTTCCTGTATGAACTCTTAAATCAGGACGTGTTTTAAGGGTCCACTGTGCCCCAGAGGCATTTTGACATTTACTAATCCTTCCCCCTGGACCTCGCAGGTATTCGTTTGCTGTGTAGGACCTGAAGTACGTGAGACTTGTTTGTGAACTGCAATTCAAAATAAAATAAGTTAATGCTTAGACATACTAAGGGTAAGAAAGAGTCGGTATAGAAGAAGGAAATACCTGAATGCATTCCCATTGCAAGAAATGAAAAAAAAGGTTTCATCAAAACACTCTTCGTGGTGAAGAGTACGCCTCTTCCTCCTTTTTCCTTTCCGGATTATGGATGCCATTTTCATCCCTTTGCAACCAGGCTTGCTTTCCAGTCTAGCTTGCAAGTCAAGCTGTTATGCTGCAAAAAAGGTCTATTTATTTACTTTTTTTTCTTGCTATTGTGTATTGAAATGTTACAACCAGTGAAACCTGAAGTTTGCTAATTGATCTTTTTTATTCATCATAAACAATAAAATAAAACAGTTTAAAATCCTCAGAAATAACAGTTTAATTTGTGCTAGAGAAACTATTTAAAAGGGCTAAAACAAGTAGCATTTATACCTTGTTCTGACATTTATTAAGAATTAACAAGCAACAAAGCACAAATATGCCAGTGTAAAGTTCAAATGATTCATAGGAATTCTTTCGTATAATCATTTATTTTCTTTGTGTTCAATTCTCCAAGTTGTCAACTTCATCATAAGCGGTGTCAGAAATAACGTAAGATACTAGTCCAAGGAATAGTTCATAGTCATAGTCCATAGACCGGGTCATAGTCCTGACCTAACAGGGAGATTAGAAGTTGTCTTTGTGGTGCAATAGCAGCAAATTGTACTTGTGTTTTTAAATATGTCACATCATTGTTTCTTTAAGTATCTGGTGGATGCAACTTCATATACCAGATAGGGCTTTGGGCTTTAAACAAAAATTATCATCTATGTTCAGTGAAGAAAACTCCCTTTCCTGGTTTTAGAATTGATGATAATTCAGTGTATCTAGTAAAACAGAATACAGAGGAAAAAAGGTAGCATCTCTTTTGATCAGAAGAACAGTGCTCTGGAATCTGGTGCACTGCGAGCTTGGCCTGGGCGAGCCGTGCATGATTTTAATTGCTTCAGCTTTAGAAGCACCGTCCTCCATCCCAGCGGCCTCAGCAAGGAGAATTCCTTGTCTTTCCAAGCAGACACCTAGGAAGTGCACGGAAAGGGCGAGTGACAGTTAAAAGGCTGTGGTGCGTTGGGAATCACAGGTAGGTGGAACAGTTAATCGCTCTGACTTCATATTTGTTCAAGATGAAACTAGTTCAAGCGTAAAAAAAAAAATCACTCACATGAAAGTAACATTGTAGATAAAACTGTTTACATACAATAAAATATAATTCTAAAAGACATTATCAGCTTTGGGCAAAAACATCTGAGAGATTTGTGTTATTTTAGTGGAGTTAAGGATGTATTTTCCTAATCTTTTTATCTGTCAGCAAAATCACAGTAAGTTCCTATTCTCTCCCTCCGCAGCTAGAGGCTTGGGATTTTTCCTTTCCTTCACCCAAATTCATCATTGTAGTGATGGGTAAAACTAGTTCTAGCGTCGCAGTGTAAACTAGAACTCCAGAAGAAAAACAAAACTGAAAATAAAAATATTTATGTTTGCTTTGTGGCACAAATCATTACTTTCAGGGCTAGAAGGCATTTGTAGGAAACGCGGAGTACCAATCTTTCCTCCATGTGGCAATGCGAGGGGTTGCCAGGATCCCTCCTCCTCATTAACAAATCAATTTCTCTCTGTACAAAAGATGCTTAAGGCCAGGATTTGTTCCCGAGTTACTTGCTGGTTTCTCTGCACTCTCAGCAGTAAATCTACCTTATCCACAGCCAGGCTACCCTTGCGCCGTCATTCCCTTCTGGCTGCTTGACTTCGGAGAAGTGCAAAAAGATGGATTAATCTAAGATCTTCCTGTGCATCTCTGTGTGTAAGCTGGTATTGCTCCTTCTCGTCAGGCCAAGTGAATATGGAAATATTTCTTTTATCTGCATGTTCACAGGCATTGCATGAACTAAGTGCACTCTTTCTTAGTGCCGCTGTGACAGGGCAGGTGAAAGACCTGAGCGACTGTCTCTTCTTTTCAAGATACCTGAGTGGCATTAGGGGATGGTGCTTAACTAGTGCCATGGAAAGCAGCCAAAACTTTTTTTAAAAAATGCTTATATGGCCATGTTTTGAAAATGCTGCGGGAGCAAAACAGTTAAAAGTGAAGCTGATTCACCTCCAGAATGAAACCAGCATGGCATATGTGAATGGAGGGCTCCAGAAGGGTTTGAGGAGTCTGCATGATAGTTGTGCTTTATGGTCTGTGGTGAGGAAGGCTGAGCGTGGGAGACAAGGGTGAAGTTAAAACGCAAGAGAAATGAGGCCTACCTTGTCCTCCCTTCCAGTGAGGGCAGGGAAAGCAGTTGCAGTTGCCTTCCCTCCCCATCCTGACACTACTAGCACCAAGAAAGCACCGGCATGGAGAAAAGTTCTTGGTTTGATGATGTTCTTGTGGCCGNAGCACCAAGAAAGCACCGGCATGGAGAAGACATTTGATGAGTCCGTGGTTTGATGATGTTCTTGTGGCCCTCTGCACCTAGACGCGTGGTCTGCAGCTCGTCTGAGGGCTGAGCACGGCTAACGCGGTGTCCGAGGAGCTGCTCACGAACTGGCCCTTCCCGCTTCGTAGTGAGGGCTGCTGCTCGGTTTCAGTTAGCAGTGTAGGAGGGGGAGCACGGTATCAACCTGCTGATCTTAGAGAACTTTAACCTAGCTTAAGTTTAGTATGTCTGGGAAAAACAGCTGGCAGATAACGTATTAAAGAAATTAATACCTGTCAAAGAGGTCAGAAAGCACAGGAGGGTTGTGAGAAATTGATATGGAGTCTGTTAAGTTCCCAAAATAGCACAATAACCAATTGAGAGTTTAAAAACATGAAGCAGCAGTTCTCACTCTTTCATGGAGCAGATGAAGTGTGTTTTACCAACCCAAAGTACCTAGAGCTTCTCATTGAGCAAAAGGGGCAGGAGATGTGGAGAAGCTCTGCCGCTTGCCATAGGGCAGCACGTGTCCAGCAGTTCATGAAGGGTGTCCTGGCTTTATGAGGTTTGAATTCACTTTCCTAATAGATTTCTAAACAGCAGAGTTGAGAAGCTTTGCATGAACTACTGCACTTCTGGAAACGTAGTGTAGAACACTTTGAAATAGTCTGTAGGAACAGACTAAAGTTTCTTTAAGGAAACTAAAGTTTCCTTAAAGTTGGCCATGATTTTGAAGCCCCTTTCCTTTGTTGTTTGTCCTAATCAGCAAGCTAATTAGCGTCTGCTGTTTTATTCCACACTTTTCGTGTTGTGTATATGTCAGAAAAGTCTCTAATTTTAACTAGACAAAATTGAAATCCACCACAAGCAAGGTTTGTGTGCTATTTTGTGTGCAGGAAAATGCTAAAGTTGAAAATTTCACAAAATAAAATGTTGTTCACAAAAGAAATGTAGATAAGGAATCACATAAGAAGATATTGGAACATTTATTAGTAGCAGGAGCTGAGAACAGAGAGTCCTTCAGAGTATACAGAGAGGTTTTGCACTGGCAGAAGACTTAGAGGGTTTAGTCAGTGTCATCCACTCCCTTCCAGATGCCTTGTGAAGTTCTGGTGATCTTTCATACAGCAGAGCAGAACAGTGGGATGGAGAAGGGGCAACAGAGGGAAAATAAGCTGGTTTAGGAATTTTTGACGGTATGGACCTTGCTTAAGATGAGGTAACCATATAAACTGCGTTAACGCCAGAAGGTGCAGAGGGAAGAGATGGTGAGCTCTGTCTATGTGTATGTAAGGTTATTAGGAGAACGGCCTGGACTGTTGCCAGTGAGCTGTTTGGATGTGCACGTTTTACAAGGTGGTCGTGGCTGATGTTAAGAAGGAAGGGCTCATTGTCCAGTGTAGTCAGGAATCTACTGTGATTGTGCTCTTCAAGCATTCATGTCTGTAAAAGTGTTTTTTTATTTATAATCCAAATGTCTGCAGTGACATTGGTATATAGGTTTTCCTAAATGAAAATAATGATTAAAATCTTAAGATTTTATTTAAAAAAGGTAAATGTCATTCATTCTGTTACCTATCTGTGAATTGAAGTGTAAGTCAATATCAGTTGAAACTCTGGGTAAGGTGCTTAAAATCAGTAATGGGCAGACATTTCATAGAATATTTTTTTTTAAAAATGTGTAAGCAGCAATAAGATTGTATCAGTACCAGACAAAAGCAATGCCAATCAAAGTTAACCTTGGCATTGGTTGTTTTGGAACTCCTTCCATAAGAGTCAGATAGTTTCATAAAATATTATTCAGTTAGTTCTGCATTTTCCTTATTTGTCCAGGGAGTGCAACGCTTGTGCGTTGTAATAAAATATTGTCTACAAACTGATGAGACTAAGAAAATCTTTACTAGGATGAGTGGGGTGAGGAAAGGTCAGCAGCTTCTAATTCAGTCAGATAGAACTGCCTAAATTCTTTTAGTTTTAATTTGGTTTCTTTTTTTTTTTGGTTGCTTTTTTTTTTCCCCTCTCTTTTAAAATAAAAAGAAATCTGTTATTTAAAATAGTTCCAGAACTTGCACAGAGAACTTTTAGTGGGTCTTGTTAATAGGATGTGTTCTTTGGTGTCTATCTAGACAGATCTGGGCTTGCTTTTAATACAGATTATATGAGCTTAAGGCCCTTTCCATAATGCATAATGCAGGCTATCAGCACTGTCACAGCTCATTACTTAGTAAAGATTTACGGTTATGCATCTGGGAAACTTAGAAAAGCCTGACCTTACAAGGAAATTATCATCATCATGTGTATACGGGTATTTTGCTTCTAGAGCAGTTGTGTCCCTATGATAGTCACAAAATGCAGCTATAGCAGAACAAGTCCCACGCTGTAGTGGCATGAGACCCCTTCCTCTTGAGGATCCTGCTATTTGATCGGAAGGAGCAGTATTGATGGCAGATTTTGCAAACATGTATTTTGAATGGACATGTGGATNGTAGTGGCATGAGACCCCTTCCTCTTGAGGATCCTGCCATTTGATCGGAAGGAGCAGTATTGATGGGGAAGGGATAAATTGGCAGATTCTGCAAACATGTATTTTGAATGGGCATGTGGATTTAGTTTCCTTCTTCCTCACAGAATGGATTATGCAATTATTAGATGGTATATTTTGGATTCCAGTACTTTGAGAGTTATTTCTGGCACCGCATATCAGGCTTTAAAGATGGATCTCTCAAATATGGGTACTGGTAAATAGAAATTATTTTGAACTCTCCACTGCAAGCGCAAGGGCATCTTGACCTCTCCAAGCGTTAGCTACTTCTACACGTCCTTCAGTAGTGCTGGGGTCCCATACTGAATCATAATGGAGTTGTCTGTGCTCAGGCAAGAAATTAATTTAACTAATGAGTTCAAAAAAGTTATTTTATCTCAAAGTTTTTCTTGTATATTTGTTGTAGTCTAATTATTTTTGTATGATTTTTTAATAAACAACCGTTTCACATCCACACAACCTACACATGCCTTCGTTGCAAATAATTTATACTACAAGTAGTATTCAATATTTAGTCATTCTCACTTGGGGCATGTAGAGAAGTAACAGGTAGTAATGAGATCATCTTGCCAGGCTCAAGCAGGAGCTTTTCTTTAATGTTATATGATGAAGGTGCGGATGGGCACTGAAGACTGCAGCCTGTGCCAGGCAGTCATATAGGAGTGATGTAGTTTTAAGCTTTCTCATAGCATATTCAATTCCATTTAAATATTGCAAAATGCTGAATTGTAAATGTTAACCTAGCCATGAATAAAAAATGCTGATATTTTATTTAATCTAAAAATAATTATGGATAGTCTGCCTTTATTGTATTATTTAAAATATTTCATTTTACATGTAGACTACAAGTTATTGCAGAGTTATCTTTTTTTTTTTATCAGGAGAATTTGTTTCTGATGCATAAAAAATACAGGACTTAGACGTTTGCAGGCTACAAGCAAAATTGTTTGCTTTTGACAAGGGCTGTCAATTGTGTGGGTATGGGAAGAAATTATGGTAGGCAGTTTGTATGAAACGGCAGGAAGAGTTGGTTTTCAGCAGTGTTATCCATCGCCCATTATAGGTCTATTAAAAAAAAAAATCTCGTGCAGAAAAGGAGAGCTTTCTCCCTATATGTGAGTTCATTGCATTTATATTCTAGGCAAAGAGTAAAGCATGTGTGCATGGGAGATGTAACTTCTTATATTTAACCTGCCAGCTGATAAAAATGATGGAGTTGAACCAAAGCGGATGGAAGTGGAGGCGGGGGGATCCCACTGGGGCAAAGGCAGTCTTAAGCCACCCTTTAATAAACTAGTGCAAGGAAGAGCTGGAAAGCTTCCCCTTTGACTTTCATCTGGCAGGTTTTGATTGTAACTTTGCAAAGGAATCGGTATTGACTTGTATAAAGCAGTTTCGGAGAAGAGGTGAAGAGCTTTCTCTCATGCCTTTCTGTATGTTTTGTCAAATCCAATACTTGCATTTGAAGTGCGAAGTGAAGGCAGATGTCAAGAAGTGCCTTCAGCGCAAGCTGGTGCTGGTCTCTCGCGACTTCCTTCTCTTTTAAAAGTATCAGATCAGACTGTAAAATGATGGCAATGTAGCTGGACATAAACACATTTATTGCAGGCTCAGCAGCCATTACATATCATTAGTGCAGGGGAGGCGAGGGGAAGGGACCGCTTGGGTGTCAGCCTCGCTCTCCTTAAGGACAAGCGCATTCACATGAGGGAACACTACCTTTACGGCAGCTACTTGTGTACTTAAATTTCAGAACCTATTTCTGTCTTTATTTCTTTATCCTGCTTGTAACACTGCAGACTTTTTTCAGAGCAAATACAAATTGAAAGAGCAGTGGTGATAACAGGAGGGCTGGGAATGGTGAATTTTGGAGGCCATTTTAGATGCGTTCTTTAAGTGTGCGATCAGAGCAAAGCTGCGCAAAATGGGGTTACGCTTTCTGAAATGTCACATTTCACCATAACGTAACAGGTATTAAAATAGGAAGACATATCTTTAGAGCAGCAAATCTGCTCTGTCTGACATAAAATGTCTTTTTTATTGTAGAATATAGTTCTGCTTTCAGACAACTACTAAAAGTTTGTGTGTAGTCATGCAAGGATGCAGTTTGTTCTTTGTATTTTAGGGGCTGAGCTTTTTTGCTGGCTAAAGCAGAGCTCATTTATTTCCTTTGTGAAATTTGTTTTACACTTCTGATTCGTAAATTTTCAAAGGACAGGCAAATGTTTTGCATTGTACAAGAGATGCAATACAGGATGCAAATCAGAAGTTCAAGGGAAAGAATCTCCTGAATGTAATGGTGTTGCAATGAGTCTCTCTCTGTTTCTATGTAACCATAAGTTTATCTTGGATCTGACCTTCCAGGATTTGACACATCGCATTATACATCTCATTCTTCTTATTTTATGATGTACTTTCCGGTGTCTCATTTGGTTTAAAATAAATCATAAATTCATGTCCTAAATGTTTCACTAGTCAGAATAATTAAGTTGATCAGGTCTGGGAGCACTGGAAGGAAAATAATAGGGTCATTGAAGCATTCAAGCTCTAATGGGAACCTGAGTTCATTCAAATATCAAATCTAATAATTGCTTTACACCTGTATACACAGTCCCAGTGAGCAAATTCACATGAAGGGTTTAGTGGCATAGTTTCACTACTGTATTTCAGGGGAATTTTCGTACTGGTTTTAAAAGACTGAATTATTTTAACTTTTTTTCAAACAACATTTTTTTTTCTGTCTTTTTTATGGATCAGTTGTAATTTAGCTGGTTAACTTATCCTTGTGCATTGGAAAATGTTTACACCTGAATTTCTCACTAGAGGTGTGGTATTGTATTGTAAATCATACTTAATAGCAATCAGAAGAATACGAATGTTACTGCATGTTTTGAAACACTTAGTTATTAGTCAAGTGAATGGGATGGAGATTGGTAGATTTAGCTTCATTCAAAGGGAGAAACTCTAAGTTTGTATGCGGTTCTGTTTACAGCATAGCAGGAGGGGATAAGCTGGGTTCCTTATAGGCAAAAGGCAGTTTTGCCAGAATGAGGTAAGAGAATCAAGGTCGCTTTGTGCGACTGTAGCGGCAGCGAAGCAATATTGGGAGCTTCTTAGATCATGCTGTGCCTGTGACAAATCTACATGGGCACCAGTGGGCCAGGCTGTCACAGAACTTGAAGTAATACGATATTGCAAAGAAAAAATATGTATATGTTAAAAAATCGGTTATTCATAGCAGATTTCTGTAAATTCCAAATCCAGGTAGTGCCTGAATTGCTTCTTATGATTAGGAAAAACTTCAAACTGGTTGCAATTGTTTCTCCTCATCCTTCTTTCTGTTTCTCCTGCCCCTCTAAGTTGAGTTCTCAGCTGAGAATTCCAAGTTGAAGGAGAAGTGGAAAATGGCTGTACATGGGTCTGCACGGCACTGCCGCGGAGGCCTGCGCTCCTGAGTGGTTTGAAAGGCCAGTTACCCTTGGAGGGAAGGAGAAGATAGATTGATTTGTCTTGTAACCCCGAGGCAGGCATGTGTTGTCTCAGACTCAGGCTTTTTCTTCAGCTCTTGTGGAAGAGCTTTTAATGCATGTCCCAAGCGGTGATGCCAACAGAGAGAGCAAAGTCAAATTAAAATATTAAAAAGATCTTTTAAAGGTTTTAAGGCATCGTAACTTTTTTGGCTGCTTTGGACTTTTATTTTGGGGAAATCTTTCAGGCTGTTCAAAGAGCTGGAATAAGCAATAGTAAAATTTATTTTAAACAGATTACTTGAAAATAAGGTTTACCAATCCATTTTTATTCTCTAAATGCTTAAGTTTATTAGATTTTCTTGAGCTCTAAATAGGATAAATATTTATTTGGTTGATGGAATTGTGATACAGATGGTCAACATCATAGATTTTGGTTACAAAAGCATAATTTTTATTGTGTTCCCATAGTGTATCGACTGCGGTCACAGCTGGATTGCGCTGAGCTGATAAATGTCATCACACATGCCATTTAGCATTCTAGCTTCTAACATTATTCATTTTTAAAGCATTTTTATGTATAAGGTATAGAAAATAAATAAGCAGGGTTATTTTCCCTGCAATGTCTGAATCTCATGAAAATGCACGAAGACTGCAATTACCTGTGCCAAGCCAGCTAGGCATGAGTCGAAGCAGTAAGATTAAGGGGTTTTTTGTTCCCTTTAAAACTGAGTGAAATCTCCTTTATGTGTCAGGAATTGAACTTTTAGCTCCATATTTTTAGACCTGTATCTGTACAACAATGCTTTTGGGTATTAGCTATTTTTATTTACCAAGTTAAATAGAATCCAAACTTCCACATATGTTCTCATGGGGAATTTGTGCCTAGACGAGTACAGTGATCAGGTAGGTTTTTATCTTTGTGTAAAGTAAATATTTTTAAATGGCATACATATCTGCATTCAAATCCATCTCACTTTATGGCTTAAAATGATATGATGGTAATTTTGGCAGTCCTGACTTCTGCAGATATCTTAGGACAAAACTGTTTGCTTGTTTGTCTTGAGGAGAAATCTTTCTTCTGTTCTTGAGAGACATGCTTTAAAAATCTCTCTGAGCTATACAGATCCCTATTTTTTTCTTCCCCCTTTATTCCAGTACTTTTTTATATACCAACATTTTGGTAAACAGCCCACTAACCAGGGCAAGAACATTATTTATAAATTAATACAAAATCAGCACATAATGCATTTATAATTAATGTGTTCAGCCTGCTCATATGTGCTATCAGTTGGTGAGAGCTTTTTTTAAGGAAAAAAAAAAAAGGAAAAGATGCTGTTGCTATTTCTTTGCCCTGAGGGTGTGCTTCTTTTTCTCCTTCACATCATGTACTTACTGGCTGTATCTGTGTGTATGCTCAGGCTCCTGCTTAGCATATGCAGCGAAGTCCTAGGTAGGACCTCCGATAAAATAAGAGAAGACTTTATAGAATTTGAACTTTCAATATAGTGCTGTGCGGCTCACTTGAAATCTGAGTTTTCTTTGAAACTGATTCTAAAAATAATTTTTTAGCTCTCAATTTCAGTTGTCAAGGATTTGATAATCTGTTTCAGGAAAAGAAGCTGAGGACAGATATGATATCACTCCATCTTTTCTCAATTTGGGTTCCAAAAATAAAAAATCCAAATACCTACAATATGACCTTGTAATACAGTTGTAAAGGATCTAGTTTAAATGTTGTCAGGCATGTGCAGGGTGGCAGTTGAAGCTGGGCCTCAATAAGAGTTTTTAAAATGCTAAATAATCAAAGCACATTAGCTATTCAGTTTCCCTTAGTGCAGTCAGAAATCGTGTCAGAAATACTTGCAGTAGCTGCGAGCATCAGGAATTTAATAAATTACAGCAATTACAAATTTGGCTCCCATCATATTCACCTGCACCAGCATACAAGGTGCTGAAAGCCGTCGTCGTTAACCTGCTGCCGCAGGGTGCGGGGTTTCCTAGATGCCTCCAGACTCTATTCTGGAGCCGTTTGGCTGGTCAGTGAGTTGATGGTGGCTGATGTGAATGTCCTCAAATCGCTGCATGTAAACCGTAGCTAAAAATACAATTATCAATATTTTTTGGTTAAAAAAAAAAGGTATTCAGGGAAAAAAAAAGAATGTTTCAATCAAAAATACCAGCCAGAAAACTTGCTGTTCAGGTATGTTACTATTAGCAGTGATTGCTCATAAAAAATAAGGCTCATAATTAGAAGAGTACATAGGTACTACCTGGAAAAATGGATGAGAAAGAAGTGAAATGGAAAAGGTATTTAATCTTAGTAGAGCACTTCTGCAAAATATTTATTTTTACTCCAGCGTAGGTGTGTTTCATGTTGATGACAAGCGACTGAGTTAACAAATCTGTTGCAGATCTTGAGACTCCTCTTTTAATAACAGAACTATTGCAAAAACATTAAAGGAAAAATGTCTTTTGCAGAACGTACTTTTGGCAGAAGTAATTTCCTCTTTCTTACTAGGTCTTTAACATGCAGAGTATAGGGAGAACTCAACAACAAATTGCTGTAAAATTAAAACGTGTCTTCTAAGAAAAATTGTTTATATGTTTTATTATTAGTATCTTCCTCGTGGCATATATGTATTTTATTTACGGAGAAGTTGTTGTGCATATTTATTGTGTTTACATCACTAAATTGATGTTACACGGAGAATGATGTTCATATTTCAACAGATTTGCGTTACAACAAAATCCATATAATTTAGTGAAGTATAGATTGTTAAGTAAAGATTACATTCCAATATTATAAAGTATATATTAAAATATATTACAGAAATCTCTCAGTATTTGTCATAGTTTGCTTCATCTGAATTTGATCCAGTTAGGTACTAGATAAACATTGTTTTATAACGAAATAGTATGGTTTGTTTTTCTCTTTCATTGCTCTGCCCTAAAAGAACAGGTCTATTCAGCAGTTTCAGAGATGGCTTTTCAGTTAATGCGTTCGTTTCTGAGAGAGCTCATGATGCCTGTACCAGTTAAGAGCATTTCAGATACTACTGCAGCGGCTTACTCCTAAAAGAATACAAACTTGGAATATGTTAGCTTCACATTAAATACATTTAATTCTCCTATACCTGTTTTATCACAACAGAAAAAATATTGTCAAACTGTAATTTACATTCAGCATCGCTCTGTTTTGGTAAGACACAACATAAACTGCTCTAAACTTTGCAGAAAAAGCCTCTTGCAAATTACCACTGTTTCTCAGTGGTAGTAACTGCATTGTTGTATCTCAGCTGTCTTGGCTGGATCTGTTGTTCTTTTCAGCCTCTCCTAGAGTATTTTTGATCTTGTCCTGTCTCTAGAAATCAGACATCTAAAAATTGGAAATAATTTAAATCACTTCTGGTGATTGAGAAAATGACTTGTCATGAGCTGAAAAAGGAAATGATTCTGTTCTAGCTTCTACAGTTTGGGCGTGTGTTTAAGTCCCAAAGTCATGCAATCACAAGAGAATATGAATTGTCATATGCAGAAAACACTTCTCTTCACCATTTCAGAGGAAAAATATGGAAGACTTAAAAAAATGAAAAAACACATATGAAAAAGAAATCAAGAGGGTCTTAAAATCTCTTGATCTGCTTTAATCTCCGCAGATGGTAATATCGAATCAACAAATAGTCCATTGGTGAAGTCACTTCTCCCCACTGAGAGCAGCTATCCCTGTGCTCTTCACTATTTGCTATTCTGCAGAACAGCACATTCGAGTTGATTCCTCCCCATCCTGTTTTTCAGACAGCATTTTTCTCTAATTTCCAGTGCCTAGTGACACTGCAACCAGTGTAGAGATTTATTCCCTTGCAAAACAGATTTACTTGGGGTAATTTTAATACTTTATGCACGGATAGATTCATTAGGAAAAGGAGGCAAGGCGGAACTATAAAAAGAACTAATAATCTTGCTAAAGGAGCCATAATTCCCTCTAGCGCTGTCGTTGGATGGGGAGAAGGAAGGTGGTTTTTGCAGAGCCCAGGCAGTCTCCGCAGACAGCCTCCGTCGCTGGCTCACACACAGATCGGAGATGGCTCTGTCCGTTTCAGGACCTTATTCATTTATGGCTTTGCTAGCGTAGAATGTAGGAAATCAGTCAATATCTTATGTCAAAGAAGATGTTTCTGTCCATCAAACACGGTAGGTCTGAGGCTTTCTGTCCTGGTTCTGCACTCTCGCAGCAGTAGCAGTAATGCACATTTTTCTCGCCTGCTTCACTGCAGGCACAGATCTAACTTATCATCTCACCTGGAAAAAAAGCTGAGAAACCTGCTTGTTTGCAGTTTGTCTGTCGCGCTCTCTGCCTCTGAAGTTACTGTTGTTTTTTTAATACTACAGCAGTACCTAGGCGTTCCAGCCATAAATTGGGATGTCCTCATGCTGTAGCAAGTTAGCTACTGTACCGACAAAAAGTGACATGCTAAATATGACATGAGAGAACAGCTAAAGCTAAGTCAAAAATAAAATATGATAGCAGGATCACATGTAACCAACAGTCCCCAGAAAACTAACATGCCCTCCCTCCCCCCCAGTAAATAAATAAACCTCAACCCCAGAGCTGCCCTTTCCTCACCTTGTTTTGTTTTGTTTAGTTTTCCATATTCATTGCTTTAAAAATTTATTTTAAAGGCATGTAGGTATGTGCTGATAACTTGTGATTGTTTTCTTTTCTTTTGACAGAGGTGTATTTATTATTCATTGCAGTAATTACTGTGTAATATTTTATATCAGAAGTTGTTCGCATTGCACAATCAGGAAATACTTAGGAAATGGCTCATTTAACTTTTCTATTTTTAACTCGGTACCAAATTATAGTGAACAATCTTAGAGCTCTTCTGCATCTAGTCTGCCTTGTGGTAGGCTTTTCACTCCACTCTCATCATACATTCTCATGAAATTTAAAATGCATTTCTCCAGAGCTTCTGTACATAAATTGTTTATAAAATAAGATTTTTACCCAGCATTTTAGTTATTGTGTGCTATTTCCAAGGGGACTGTGTTTCAGGATTCTCCCAATGCTTTTATCACCCTGTTTCTCTGATCAAGAAAGTAATTTATTGCTGATTGCAGAACTCTTGAACTCAGTCTGGCAGCTGCAGTGTGAAACTTCTCTGATCCAGACTCCTAGTTACTTATTTACATATCATTTGAAATGATTTTCAGGGCTGTTTGAAAACCTCTTGACATTGCATTACCCGTGTTTCAAATCTTATGGTGATTTGTTTTTTCTCTCTTTGTATTACAGATAACAGACGAGTAACTTTGGAAAGGTCTCGTTCTCGCCACAACGGAACGATCACAGCTCTATGATTCCTCTGATGCCAAAGAATTAGTGAATTGTTTTATTTACAATAAAAATGATATACTTTGAAAAGAGCTTAACAAAAACATGGTAATAATCATAAATGAATAGTGGTATTGATTAAATCAAGAGATGTATAAATATGTTGTATTTTTAAAGCTATTGCTACATACTACACATGCTGTATTTTAGTACCCCAACTACCAAGATCTGTAAACAGTGTTAAACAATGGGCGCTCTGTCTTATTTCCTTATGTTACTGGGTGTGGGGAGGGTTATTCTTATTTTTTTAAGCTGGCATTTTGCCTGAAAGGAGTTGCGAATTTCTAGGAAATCTTATATGGAGTAGAGAATACAAATTTGTTGAGATAATAGAAACTGTGGACATGATTAGGTCATGGAAAGGGCATGACTCCATTTGCAGTTCTGAGTTGGACATGAAAGGAGAAAGTAAGAAATTAGTGTATAAATGCGTTTGGACCTGAGCTGATACACATTATCAGAGTCGTTTTTGTAGTCATGCAAAAGCAATGCACAACCCCAGTCGGGCTGCTGAAAATCTTCTCAATGTAAAGCCTGGTGGATTCTGCTGTCTGGCTGCAAGTAGGATTTACCACATAGCCACACTTGGTAATTTGATGATGTAGAGTTACTTATCACTGCTAAAAAAGTAAATATGTAAAATCAGAGCATAGGATTTTACCAAAGTTCAGTAATACCAAGGGCATAATATGTTTTTAACTCTATCTTAGGAGGGATTTTCTAATTATGCACTTCTGTCACTTCTATTCTTTATACAGATATTGGGGGGGGTAAATACAGTTGTACTATTTTAATTGCTCTAAAATACCTTTATTTAGGTTTTTAGAGAAAGGTGACATTATGAATCTATTCAGAACTGCCTCTGAGCTTTTCTCTGTTTCTCAGGTAAAATATGGAGTAGGATCTCGGTTGATGGATCTTAGTGCTGAGGATGTAGCAAATTAAAAAAAACATATATTGTACACGTGGACCTGTGCAGCAGCAGTGAGCAGTGACTGAGCAGTGCTGTTTTCGGCCCCTGCGCTGCAGGGCCTCGGGGGAGCAGTTGGCTTAGCGCAGTGTCCACGTTCTGCCACCCCAGGGTGTCCCCCCTTCCCAAACTGAACGTACGCGCTGTGCGGGAGGCCAGGTCAACCTGCGGCGTCCTTCGCGCTGGAGGTGCTGTGAGCCTGCCCGAGCTGGAGGGCTCCAGGTGGGCGCTGTGGTGGGAGGGCTCCCGTGCTGCTCAGCTGGGACCCTCTCCAAGGCAGGACAGGGTGTAGGAGATGGCACTTGTTCTCAGATTATTGCTTTTCACTGACTGAGGAATTATTGTGAATATTTTTATTGCCTGAGGCTATGGGGAACTGTTTTTTTTTTTAATGTTATGTAAACAGTGTTTGGAGAGTAAGGTGTAACAGTGGGTATTTTTTGTGCACTAACTGATCAATTTAGAGGAGCATCAGTACTGGGGCAGTATAACTTTGCACTACTGCTTGAGCCAAGCATCTTTGTACAGTAGATTCTTTTTGCTTTTCTAGTGAAATATTGTAAAGATTAGCTGATTAGTTTGGGATAAATTCTTATGATTTCAGGCTCTAGTGATCAATATCCAATTATTGCAAGAAGAGATACAACTCATTTTCGGTCTAATATTGAAATAGAAGAAAAAAAATCCATGGGCTTCAAAGGAAACAAGGTTTTTGCCCAGTGATATGTCTCTAGCCATAGGAATATGCTTGAAGCCCAGTGAAATGTGTGCTGTCAACTCTTACTCTGCCTAAATGGTTTGGGTTTAGGAGTGGGGTTTTTTGTTTTGTTTTTAAGAGTTATGTGGTACTTCTAGAAGAAAAATGCATGTAATGGGATTCTGTCTCCCACTTTTTCAGGAAGAGATTATATTCTGTTTTGTGTAAGTTCAACATCAACCTTGTATTGAAGCATAAGTTTTTAATTGAAATATTAAATTTACAGCTACACAGTATGCTTAATGTACAAAGCTAGTGTGAAAGGATTAGATGCATAATGACTATATGAATTTGTACTACAATAAAATAGTGTATTCCCATTTAATTTTTAAAATGTTTGACTAGGATTTACAAATACTGGTGTAATCTTTATATGTAAAACCTCAACAGCTCTCAATAGAGTCTTTATACTGTACTAATGCACCAGTTTTCCATTTCCATTAGTTGTATTTTTAAAAGCTCTGTAAGAGCTGACTGCAGATTCTGAAGAACCAAATGTTAGCAAAAAGCAAATCCAAAATAACAGCAACATCTGATATTTCTATTTTACTACTTTTTTCGTATTTAAAACATTTATATAATTTCACAGGCTTAGAACAAAAGTGTGTCTCAAAGGAAAACTAGTTTAGAAGATAATTTATGTAAATATAGGGTGCTTGTATTTATGAAGTCTAAAATATTTTCTGAAATTGATGCTGGTCACTTTGTCTTTTGATAGTTTTTCAGTCTATATTAAATTGCAGATATTTTTGATGTTTTTATTATTGATATAATTTTCAGAATTGTCACACGTTTATCTAGTATCCTAGAAGTGTAGCACCTTCTTCAGAAATGCACTTGCCTTATTTTCTAATTTTAAAAAGTGAAATATATCAGTTAAATTATATTTGTATTCAAGGTAATCCCAGAAAGTAAATCGCTGGAGGATTCAGACATAAATTTCTTGCTAATTATGTTTCACTGTATGTCCTTTGAGACATTACATTAACAATATACCAGCACATCTGTTTGCATTCACATTTTACTAGTCCTAAGTACTGAAGAGATTTTCTATGATGTTCCACTGTTTACATTTCTTAGTTTTTTAAGAGGAAAATAGTTACCTTTGAAATGAACTAAATTTGCAATTGACATGGGAAAGAAGCGTTTAAGTCATATACGAATATATATTTCTGTTGCTTAAAACTACTGGGTGTACAGATCCGAAATGTAAAGACACTAGGTTTTATTTACTCATGTTTTGTGCAGAAAGTTTGCCTAGAAAACAAGTGCAACTTGGTTCATATCATGTGTGTTTGTGTGGGATTCGGCACATACGCTTTCCCTACACGGAAGCAATGTGTCTTTTTTTTTTTTTTTAATGTCAAGCATACTTTGAACTAATTCTGTAGCTAAAACAAAATTAGTGCCTCAGAAGGCATTGACAAACAACTCAAAGAAGTATTGCTGGAAATACTATTAAATATCAATACTAGTGCATATCAAGTATATTATCTGAAATTATCCTTTTTAAAAAAACATAGATCCAAATCCACAAATTCCCACAGTTCCCTTTTATAATATGCAAATAGTTACGAATATGAGTCTATTCTTGCATTTTTGTGTGTGGTCTATGTACTACCTCAGCAAGTGCTGCAAAAACCATAATGTTTTCATGGTTTCTATCCAGACCGCAGTTCATCAGTGGCCTGCTTTGAAGTCATCCCACGATTTCCGAATGGTTTACAAACCTTGAGAATCTGGCTGAGGTGCAGGTTTGGCTCTCGGTATCCTCCCGTCGGTAGCTTTCATTAAGAAACCTTTGCAGTGTTCGGCTTTTGCATCCCTCGGGCACAAGGGATCTTGCTTTGATGGGTGAATTTAGTACTTCCTATTTGAGAATTATATGGCTAGTAAATATTTAAAGCTGGTAATAGTTACGTGGGAGCAAACTTCTCTGTACATGTAAATTGCTTCTTATCCATTAAACAAAGGTTCAGCTGAATGTGCTTTAATGTTTGCCTTCAAATTGCTGAAAGGTCAGGCATAATAAATGCTAGGAGACAAAGCAGTGTAAAGGTATCGCATCTCATATGTGCCATAATGTATCTGCACATTCTGCAGTTGAAGTATTGTAAAAAGCCTCCACGTCTCTTCTTGTCTGGTATCTACATAAACACCCACACATGCACAAAAATGTAAGTAAAATATATATATATCTATATATGTCTCATCGAAGCAGTTAAAGCCAAATCCCTCAGCTTCAGGTGTCTGTGTTGCAGAGCGCATACTGCTTCCAAGCCCAGCAAAGGGAGTTGTGCAGGTCTGCTGATCTCTGCAGTCCTGCAGGCTGCCCCTGAAACACCAACTGATGTCATTAGAAACGTATTAATGGGGATATTTCCTATGGAAGGTCCTTTAGCACTGCTTGGGGTGATACATATGCCACAGAATGCGAACAGTGATTATTAAGGTTTAGTTATGGTCTGTTACGTGCACCATTTGGTTTCTGTTTTGGAGGTTATATGACTCCTGATACCGAAAAACGAAAACAGAAATAAAAAAGTGTCAAAAGTCAAATTTCTATTATTTAACCAACTCTGTGTTTGTAAGTTATGTTTAAAATAAGAATTTGATGAAATTGCAGCCTGGCCATTGTTAATCCATGTATTCTGAAAACTGTAATAAAGATATATGTAACATAATTGTATTTTGTGAACTAATGCTTTATTTGCTTATAGTAGTTATTACATACTGAGTATCATCATTTCCAAATACGTTTTCCTTATATAACATTATTAAATCAAAAATTACTTCACATTTTAGCTCACTGATATTTTCTGAATCTTTTTTTTTTATCTAGAAAATTACATATACTTGAATTTGGGGAAAAAGATATCTTTAAAAATACAACAACCAAAAAAGTTGCATATTTAAAATCATTACTTTTTTAACAAACAACAACAAAGAAAGCAATCACTAAACAAATTAACTGGGTCCACATTTATTTTAAGTGACTACATTTGCGCATAGGCTTTTTAAGCCATACACTTGATCAGCTAGCTATGCGGGTATTGGTATTTTTCAGATTGTTTTCTTTCCTCGGTCACAAATTGGCCTTACCAGAATAGAAACGTGATGGACTTTTCCCTTTACAAGAGCCATTTACACGTTATATTCCTCTCCTCCATATTTTACCGCAGTCACCTTCTCCAAGTAGCCCTTCCATGTTTTGTCAAGGAAGTCGATACCACAGGGCTTTAGTAATATTAGAAGAACATTCCATTGATTTGCTCAGACGTATTTGGCAAGTGCTTCGTGACTATAGCTCTTTTTTATAGATGGGAAACTGAGATTAAGTCGAGGACTGTGGATAAGGGCGTTTCTCTGCCTGTGTGCTGCGAGCGAAGGCGAGCGCCGTGCGGCTCCCAAGATGGCGCAGGCTGCACGTTCGCG
>VWPW01017265.1:0-34044 GCA_013389825.1 Crypturellus undulatus | reverse complement strand
CGCAGGCCTGCGCTGCGCCCGCCGCGCGCCCGGCACGGCCCGCTCCGCCGGGCAGGCAGGATATTGTGGTTTTTACTTTAACTTATCACAGAATACGGTTGGCAATTAGGAGTAAAGCTTAGCAGTAGTAGTAGTACCTACTAGTAGTAATAGTGTAATTTCAGTCAGCTCCGTTTATGTGTAGGGTGTAGAATTGGAGGTCGCGGTCCCTCCGTTCTATTGCTGACCCCAGCGCTAACCCAGACCCAGCAATTTAATCTCTCATATCTCCTCACCTTTAAAAATAAAGATAAATTAGCCAAGCTTGCACAAGATAATGCCGTTATCAGCTTGATTTTTGAAAGGTTGGCAAATAGATTGTTCTTTGCGCTGGCTGGATGAAGCTGTCCAAATTCATTTTGTTTTCCCTCTCTTAGGTAATGCCGTAGCAGATTTCTGTAGTCCTTCTGCAAACCAATTTTCATTTGCTCAGCATTACCAACCCGAGAATTGCGAACACTGAATTGCAGTCTCAAGAAAAAAAATACTGAACATAGAAATGTAGTCAGGTGAAATACAACAAACATTTTGTAATTACGACCTGCATATGTTGTCTGAAACAAAAATTTGTATTGATTCGCTTTGAGATGGCTAAGTTTGCTGTTGAGGTATTGCTGCTGTAATGAATGGCGAGCAGCATCCCTGCCGCGTACGCGGTGTTGTGCCATGTTAATGTATTCTGTATTGATTGCTCAGATCCCTGTTCATCATAAGCAGCAGCAAGTGTTAAATCCTGATGCAGATGCTTGAATGTGATTTTTGTTACGATGGAACGCAGCTTATTCAGCAGTCCTGCAATGATTAAGGTAATGAGGGTAATTTATAGCCACTTATGACCTGTGGTATCAGAAGTTAAAATATAGAACTGTTGTTAAGGGAAACAAAACGCTGCTTCCAGAGCTAATAGACATAACAGCACATCAATTTATGTGAGGCAGCGAGAAGATATAAAATACACAGCTAGTATATGATGTATAGAGAGTCTTAATTAGTTCATATTTGGATCTCTGAGTCTGATTAAGATTCCAAGGCAGGCAGGCAAATGTTCTTCACTTTAGTATTATTAGGGCAGTTACCCAACTTATTATCATCATGTTTATGTGTACTATAGCTGATCACCTGGGTGCTGTGTAGCTTATGCATATTGAGTCTGACTTTAAGTGAATATTCTAAAGATTAATGCAGTAAATGGCAGCTTTTCTGTAGACTAAGAAATCATACCTCATCATGGCATACCTACAGCCATCATTTTTAGTAAAAACAAAGTTTTTCATCAAAACCCAAATGTTTTTTTCACATGTGCCCCAAATCATCTGCAAGTGCTCATATAAATGCTTAATTTTATATATATTTTGATAAATAGTTTTAAAAAGTGAGCAAGGTCAATCATGAGTAAGCTGCTTCAACATATTTTATTGCACAAAATTCTTGATCATGAGTGAGTAAAAGGAGCCAGTTTGCTGAATTTAAATGCTCACATTCTAAAGATAAGCTTAAATGTCATGTCAATTAAACTTATTGTATAAATTCTTTAGCACAAAACTCAGTATGAATTCTGTTGGAGAGAAAATATTTTCAAGTATCCTGGTCCTGTTAGCTTAACTGTAAATATTTGGAAATGCTTTGTGAATCATTTACATTATGTTTGCATGATAACCATCACGTTTTTAGCAAAATGTGAGTAGTCTGTAGCCATTCATAGCAATATAATTTAATAATACTTTATTATAGTAGTCTTACCCAAGTGGATATTCAAAGTAAACGTGGGTAGCAAAGAGTTATCTGTAGATCGAGTGTCGAGGAGATAGGTACCTACCTGCTTAACAGGGAAGGATTGACAAAAGGGGAAGTGGAAGAGTGATCATCAGCTGCCAGTCTCAGCTCTCAATCATACCGGTAAAAATATCTCAAGGAGCTTTATGATTTACCCAGGAAAGCAATATTTGGCATAATGAGTAACGCAAGAAAGAACAGGAAAGAAATCATAAAGAAGACCAAAATACATATAGTTTTAGAGTTCTAGAAGTTGGGGTTTTTTTTCAGAAAGAAAAGAAAATACATAAATGGCTTAAAGAGAAAACTGGGATACTGGGAAATTGCTAGCACAGAAAGAAAGTCTGCTATATTAAGGAAGAAAAGGAGCAAAACCACAGCATATGGTTAGTTTTATCATCTAACACAAGGTGTTGCTCAGCTCTCATCATTCAGTTTAGAATATAAAGAACCAGCATATTTGTCCATAAGGTTAACGTAGTTACACAGTCTGTTAAATGTGCCAGTGTGGGAAGGCTGAAGGGTAGCAGTTAATTTCTTCAGTCAGGCAGAACTGGGTTCCGAATATCTAAATTGCATTTTTAAAATAATGACTATTATTTCCTTGTCTGGTGAAATTTGATTTGCATCTTTAGGCATCACTGCCACAGCAGTTCACTAACAAAATTCAGCCCACATCTCTACAGAGCTGACAGTGTGCCAAATAGGAATGGTCTCTTAAGAAATCACATAAGAAATGCCATGAACAAGAAGTCACAGATCAGAAAATACATTTCTTTGTGATTTACTCTATGTAAAATTTAAATTAAAGGATTTTTTAATTATAAAGTCCATGTAAATATCTAACTTTTTTAAATGTGAAAAAAGAAAAAACAACAGCAACAATAAAAACACAACAACAACAAAAGCTTTGTCTCTGTAAACTTCTATATTGTTCTACTTCTATTATCCCAGCCTTTCTGCACGTATTGAAATGAGGTGATGGGTGAAATTCTTTGGGATACTCAATGCTTTTTTAAACTGGATTTTTTCCAGAATATAATAAACTTAATCATAAAATGGAGTAGACACTAGTTTTCAAAATCATCAAAACCATGGCTGTGGTAAGTAGTTCTATCAAAAGTATTTTAGGTGTTTTGGGAGACCATTTTGCATCTGCTCTTCTCTTTCCTCTCAAATCATTTCATTTCTATAATCTTACTTCTACAGCAGCAACCATTTAAAGACGTACTAAATTATAGAAAGTATAATCCTTTTTACACAACAAAGGAACAATTTGAAAAGAGTAACTTTTCTTACTTTTGTGGGTTTCAGTGGACTGCATCAGGAAAGTGTTGTCTTTTCCCATTCATTTTGTTCTTATGTTTGCCCTGGGCTCACTCTGCATATTGTCCTGTGGAAGCTTGAGTGATCTTCATTCCTGTGTCTGGCAAAGAACTCACAGAGTCGGTAGAAGAGCTCTTGATGTGTTGCCCTTGCTTGTCCAGCAAGCAATTGAGACTTTCAGTTGTTTATCTATGAAATAGATAGGCATTAATCTGAAGGTAAAGTGAAGTCTCTTATGAAGTAAAATATGTAACACTAAAATAAAATAAAGAAGAAATTTTGTAATAAAAACGCGTTTATTGAATTGCTGTGTTCTCTGGCCAGAGTGTTGGAAAATCTTCAGGCTTTGAGTCAAACTAAAACCTAATTTGTGCCTTGGATTCAAGGATCTGATTGAGGAGTTATGTCAGGATTAGTTTTAGGCACGGCTGTCTCCTGGGATTGTTCACCTAAACAGAGTTTTGTTGCTGTTTACTCATTTCACCATTATTGGTTTTCAGCTTGAGCCATGTTGATGAACATTGTATTGACCATGAGGAGAGGTCGGCCTTGTGCCTGTCAACTACTGCGTGGAAAGGCGATCTTTGATTAAGGCAGGTAAGAGACATCGTTCCCTGCTAATGTAGTTAAGCAGGAGAAGCTTTTAATGTAAATCTTGCTGTGCCAGCAAAACTTGCTAAGCAATCAAACGGTGTAAGCCTTAGATTTGTCAGTATCAATTTATTTTCCTTACAAAGTGTACTAGTGTTCCTGTGTTAATAAAGCACTCACTCTTGGTGAAGACACAGCTTATGAGTTTGGTTCTGTTCAGTTCTGATACAGTAATTTTTGCTTTTATTTTGATTTTAATATAGATTATGCTTCCACAGAAGGACAGGACTGAGCCTAAAAAGGAACAGATGTGAAAGATCAGGCAAGATCTGTTTGTCTAATAAGAATGAGAAGTTATCTGTTGAACTTTTAATTTGTTTTTCACCCAAGGAGTGAACCCAAGTCTTGCACTCTAGAGTATTTAATCCAGTGTTCCTTCAGTGAGCTTGTCTCCCCCCAGGTAATTTCAGTTGCCAGTGAGATGCTGGGAAGTTATTGGTGAACATCTGCACTACACGTTACTGCATGTTTTCAGACTAGTGAGGCAAGGAATATCCAACAGAATGCTTGGAGGAATTTTCTAAAGAAAATATTCATGAAGCTGGAGCAGTGAGACTAGGTATTTCATGAAAATATCTTCCCTCATACAGGTAAACTTTCAAAACATATTTCATTTATCTCTTTTCTGCGAATAAGGAAACTCTGAGTGGATATTACCTGAGAAACAGAACTAAACACGAATCCTAGGATGCCAGAGTCCCATTTGTACTGCCCTGTTTCTCTTTCTGCAGGTTCCAGTCTTTTGCAATATATTTCATTTCCTTTTCTCACTTTCCAGAATCATTCTGCAAAGCAGTGAGGTGAAGATAGGTACAGCAGAGGGAAATAGTTGTAGTTTTGTAGAAATCTCTTGAGGAGGCAGAGCTGACCACAAAGGAGACCAACAGAAATGCCATTAGTTTGCTGAGAGAGCGTCCTAGGAACCACAACATTGAGTTCTTAATGGGGAGGACTTTTCACTTAGTGGAAAGGAGACAATGAGATAAATGTGAACTGAGAGATGAGAGGAAATATATTCACTGTCAGTGAACAGTGATGACAAAAACTGTATTCATCAATGATTCAAGGGTTAAAGAAGCAGAGGTTTATATTTCTCATAAGGCATTGCTTACTCTGGCAAAATGTAAATACATCAATCTATAACTGCCCAGTAGCGTGTGATGTGAATAATTATTTTGGCCCAATTCATTTTTGGTGCAACTTAACATCGGTGGAATTAAAATCCAATCCTTTAATTATAGGTTTTTCTTTCTCCCTAGACGAAGCAGTCCCCTTCTGGCTGAATGCCCTCCTCAGAAAACCTTCCCAGTAAACACTAAATCTCATTCTGAATATGTTGCTGTTAAATGTATCTAAAACCACCGTTTTACTTGAAAACTAGCATTTTTATATTGCATACTGGTCCTGGCCATTTTGCTGAAGATCAGCAACATTTGTTGTACAAGACAATTTATCCAGCATAAAGCCTGATAAAACAGTTTTCCATATAGCTTCTAGCTGGTTAAGATTTAGAATGTGAGCTGCTATAGTGAGCTGCTAAAAATTGTAAACAATATTTGCATTTTGTTATGAATATTTTGCATAATTTTAAGGATGTTTTCTTTATTCCCAAGTGGGTCTCTTTGGAGCCCATAACGTACTGTGAAGTTTCAGTAACACAGAAAAATATGTTGAGCAGAAACAGGCCAATATCACAGCAGACATAACTGCATTCAAGCAAAGAGTGTTTTGCATCAACAATGTGTACCCATTTGCATTTATGATGCAAAAATCTACTTAATCAGCACTGCAAATAAACCCCTAACTAAGGCAGTGCAGAATTCTATGAAATTGAAAAGTTCTACATAACTTCTGAAAAGCAAAGTCTGTTTTGCAAAGCTCTAGCTCTAGCTAATATTTAAACAAATTTATTCATAAATGAATGAACATGGTAAATATTTTTATTTTAAGTGCTCTAAACTTCTTTATGGCTGCAAGGGTTTTTTTTATGTCCTTAGGTCTATGGAGTTTGTTTTTAAATATTCCTTACTAACTTCCTTCCTAGGAAGCGGAAAAGTACAGAAAGACTGAGACTTGAACTTTAAATATCATCATTTTAGAGATTTCCGATTTTGCTTTGAGTTTTAGAAGTTTAGGAAGTTGTCTTAGGGAAGATTGACTACACAGGGTTCCTACTGAAATCCAAAGGGGTTGCAACTGTTTATTTCCTATGAAAGTTGATTGTGTCACATTCATTGTGTCTATTCTAGAGATTTGTTTCAAAATCTCTAGAATCATAGTCTAAGATTACAGAGAGAGAATTCCACAGTTTTATACCCAGAGCTTTGACTTTTAAAATGATCTTTTTATGGATTCTGCATTTGTGAGTCACCAAAAATTTTTCTCCTGGGATGGTTGCGACTTGAAAAACAGAAAGTCATCCATCCCAAAACAGCTGATTTGAATCCAGTTCATAATTATTATCAAATCTTCTTTCCCTCGGATTGATAATTTCCTGCTTTTGCACTGATTCTTGCTGATTTTGATCAACTTTTAGTAAGTAAACATCTACACTACAAGCGTGAAGACCTGATATTTTGTCTTACCAAAACATTAGCTAGTTTGTGAACTTTGCAGGCGAGCAACAGTCTCCAGTGTCTGCGGAGGTCATAGCTGTGTGTAAACGGGCAGAGCTGCTTTCTCTGCAAGAGAGTTAGCATTCTGTGGGACTCTTCCTGCAGGCAGGTGACAACCATTCTTTTGCTTTAAATCAATGAAAAAAAAATCCTTGCTTTAGCTCCAAGATGGAAAAAGATCAATATTTTTGACCTTAGATTAAAAAATAATAGTAGATTTCAAAGTAGAATCAAAGAAAATATATGTTCATTTTTACATCACTGATGGTTTCTTGTTTCTTTTGTTATAACAAAAGATAAATAAAAAGAAGATAAAAATATAAAATAATTATATAACTTTGTTATAATAAACATCCTTCTTATGCAGAGTAAAGGGAGAACAACTTTGTCAAGGTCAAATTGTAATCAGATTTCCAGCATAAGAGGTTGAAGACATTTTACGATTGCTGTAACTTTGCTGATATAATTTGAATACTAGACTTGTGATTGTGGGAGCTGCATTTCTAATCAATAAAACAAGTATAAATAGAGGAGCTCAGCCAAATGTCAGACTTCTTGTCTTTAAGGTATTTTTACTGTTAAGTGTAGTGCAGAATGTCACTGTCATTCCAATTAGTGCAGCTGATTTGTATTACATTGGTTTCATTTGACATACTACAGTGCTTGTGCTTAAAGCCAGCCATTTTGTACCAAATGCAAAAATCCCACCTAATCATAACTGACGTTATGGCTAATGGTAGAAAGGACCTCCAGGAAGGTGTAAATTGAAAGCAACCAGCTTTCTCATTTCAGCTATATTTGATATAACATTATAACAATATTGAAAGACACATTTTAAGAGGACACAGATTTAAACCATGTCATCTACAGTTATCTACAATCACCTCCATTTTCCTTGTTTACTTGACCCTTATTTGTACAACGTAAGTACATCAATTTTTATCATATAGCTCACTTGCCATCATCACATGCCTCATTGTACCTACTTTGCCTAGAAAATTAGAGAGAATTTAAGATAAGGTCCCTCAATCTTTTACTGATTTCTGAATAATCTTGGAAGTCACTGCATTCCTAAAATCTGTGACCGCAGTGCAGTAGCTCTCCTTCACTGTATAGACACAGTGTCTTGTATGCTGAATCCCTTGTATCAGCCACAGAGTGGTCACTCGCAGTTGCAGCACCCACTCCGTCCACAGGCTGAAAGGCATTTGCCAGTAACTGTCTTTGCTCGTGGATGAAGGTGCAGCAAGAAGATCCTGAATGCCAAGATTTGATCTTTATGTTTCCCTGAGTGGTGGGCAGCGACTTTGGCTGCCTGATCTCACAGTGGACGAAGCCATCATCAGCCCATTACGCCCTTGGTGCCTAATGGTAAAAGATTCAGTGAAAAATTTTAGAATCCTGATGGAGAAATGTCTGCAAGCTAATTTTGCAATTAAAAAAAAAAATGATTAATGGTTGAATGAACCTTAAGACTGTTCATTCACCTGCCTTCCAAATTAAGCATAAGATGTGTTGGCAGGGTATTGGAGAGGGAAGACGAAATGAGGAGAAAGCGTTCAGCAGTACTGCCTGTTTTGTATATAAATAGATTTTGCTCTCTCCACCTGTCACTCAGACACCCTCCAGTAGATTCACATAAGAAACTTTTATGCATGTCCAACTTAAGGTTTTACTTTGTTATAGTGCACTGCTATTGAAAAGTAAGGCTCAGCTATTCCTTTGATATTAGGAATATGTGCTATCTGCAGAGGATAGCTACTGAACCAAAGAACCCTTCTCAAACACACACACACTCACATGCACATTCTTTCTAGGACCACATTGGTTTTCAACCGGTGTAACTTTATGAGGACGGGATGATTGCCATATTTGTAGCTGCGTGACAAATTTTCTGGGCCTCCTTTCAATTCACCAAACTAGGTTCCTTTTCCATAATGGGTAACCAGCAAGATTCGGGAACGTCTTGCTAGCCTAAAACATTATGGAGCAGATTGACAACAACATTATATTTCAAGGATTATGAGAAAAGAAGGAAATTATTATATAATTAGAGTATGCTTTGAATTGTTTGGAAAAATAATTCTAAAAATCACCATTTGAAAGAGAATTTATACTAAGTAGAACATTACTCCCCCTTCTCCAATGTGTGCCACCCAAACCATAAAGTTCTAAAAAAACAAAGCAAACTTTGGTCCTTTAGGGTACTCATCTCAAATTTAAAACCCCAAAAGATTTTGATAGTTCAAAAATTAATTTTGAGGAATTCCTGAGGAGGATAAAAAGAATTTTACAAGGTGCAGCTCTTTTTTCTCTGATTGAAACCCAGCGTTGCCACCCTAGTTGTTTCAGGTTAGCAATCCCTTACTTTAAAATCTAACACAAGAAAGGTGATAGGGACAATGGAAAATTTAAAGACTGAGATGGCAGTATACATCCCAAAAGATTAATTTCTTTTTCATGTTCTTTTCTACCATCTCCAACACTTTAATTTAAAAATAGCAGCTGCATCAGGCTCTCATTCTTCTGTATGATTTTTTTTTAAAGTGTACTGCTTTATTTGTCTGTCCTCAGAAACCAGATAATAGCAAGAGCTGTAAGTGCTTATGGTTTTGCTAGGACTTGCAGTTAAATTTGAACTTCAGCGGCAGGGGGGAGCTGTTAGACAGTAAGCCAGGTCTAAGAACATGAGGGTGCACACGTTCGTATGGTTTGTGTACAAACAGAGAGGCTGTATTTAGTATTAGTGAGCTCTGGGGAAGGCAATATTGATTGTGTAACTGACACTTGTATATAGAAGTCTGGGATTTTACTGCCATGACTTTGAAGTTTGCTTGCATGAGCCTTACCTGTGTAAATGGCTGCTAGGACTGTGTTGTTAATGCCAAGGCTGATAAATGAGTAGCACCGTCATGACGTTAGAATTATTCTGAATGGTTAGAACTTATTAAGTATAGCATAATAGTGATATTACATATCAATATGAATTGATATCAACATGATAACAGTGTGAATAAGTGTGAAGTCTGCTTGAGCTCCTTTACTGACATTGCTATTGAATATGTTATTACTAAACCTTCGCTGCTACAGTGTAACCTGTTGTCAATATACCTTGACCAGATCCACCTCAAAACTCTTCAGCTCCCTAAGGGATTGGGAAAGATTATATTTGTTTTCTTGGACCCTACTCAACCTTTTCTTTGCTGAAGGTATTTGGCCAAGCAATACACAGGGCTGCCTAAAATGACTATAATACATTTATAAGACAAGGCCATTAATCTGTAGATATTAAACCATGTTATGATTAAATTTTGCTTCAGGCAAGACCTGTTACTACACAGCAGTGGCAGTATGAATGTCTGCTTTAATTGTGTAAAGGGCCCTATGGTCTACTGTTATGACTGTGTTTGCATGTTTTTTTTGTTTGCACCCATTTCACAGTCGTGAAGTTGGTCAGGGCAGGGAAGAGCTGAGCGGTGGAGCACACCTGAGTGCTGTTGTACAGTGTAATGGTACTGTTACTACTGCATGAAAGAAAGAAATTCATTCAACTGGCAGGCAATCCTAGGAGGCTCAAGTGAGAGTGTGATCTGAAGTAGGCAAGTAATCATCCTTTTGGAAAAAGGAGGAGAACCCTTCCAGTGGAACCCAGCAATACACAGGTTTTGGCTTCTATCAGTTCCTCTAATTCACTTGTCTCTGTATCTATGAGAGGATGAATTGGAAGTTAGCAAATGCAATAGGAAGTAAAAAATAAACAAAACAAAAAAAGAATACAGCTTTTCCACAACTTTTGGTAGAGATGCTACATAGATGGTACAATGCTAAGAAAGGATAGCCTATCATAGGGAAATATTCTGCAGATAAGCACAATTAAACAACTTATGGAAGGTAATGGAACATAAGCTTGACAAACAGGAAGGTTTGACATTTTATACTACATCTTTATGGACTTTTCAGTAAGGGCATATATTGAATTTGATATGTTAAGTATTAAGTATGTTAGGTATTTATATTTTAATGGCCATTGACAGAATTTATTCCAACAGTTCTACTTATGTATGAAAGAAGATAATATCCACTACATACAAAGTCTACATCTGTTTTTGTTGCATTCTGCTGCCATGTAGCTTTAGTATAGTGAACAAGAGTTACTTCATTCTGTCAGAACACATAATCATCCCAGGTTAATTCAGAACTTGCCTTCTTTCTCCCAGCATTACCCTTTTGCATCCATTGCTTCCTTTGTTTTGGGTCACTGGGCCAGACTTACTGTCTTATTATCAGAGTTTTGCAGTTCACAATCTGAAAGCCCTCCAGTTCTTAACACAGCTGTTGCAGACAGGAGATATTTAACGACTAGTGCCGCACCGATAAACAGAGCCATCGTAGCAGTAGGTGAAAAATTGTATTCAGAAATAAAAATGGCACAGTAAGACATTTTACTAAGAATTATCTTACAATTATTTGATATTTAGAAAAACTACAATGTAGCTCTTCATCTTTTAGTTTCAGTCATATCCGGGATTTCATTGAAGTAAATGTGACAATACCCTTCTACATAACTTCACTGAAAACAGGGATAGAGTGTAAGAGATCCAAAGCAACACACATTTGACACCCAAACTTCTCTTTTATCATCCTAATGCTAATGTTTTCATTTTTACATTGCTGTAGCTCAATTGCCAGCAGAAGTAAAACTGAAGATTAGTAAATATTGTAGAAGGTTAGAAAGAGATAATGCAGTTAAGACACCTGACAATTTTCATAGTCATAGAATTGTAGATTCATTATGGTTGGAAAAGATCTTCAAGACCATCAAGTCCAACCAACCTGAAACCCATAATTGCCATTTCAGTAGTCATTCCAGTGAAGTTTTTTTTCCATCCATTATCTGTTTCTCTGTTTAGAGTGTTTGGTAGATGCTCACCGTATGCCAGGTTCTGACTGGATCCTGAGCGCCATTAGTCAAATATGAGTAAATGGTGGTAATAAATATCATTCAAAGATGACCTTCCCTGGTGGCAGAACTTAGATATTCATAACCCAAATGTGTAAACACAAATGTTGAAACAGAAGAAAATGTTATATGACAAACAGATGTGGCATCTGGGCAACACTGTACTCAAGTTGTTTGACATGCACCTTACAGCTACATTTAACTGAAGAGTGAAAATTATTACTTAGCTTGGCAAATTGGTTATGAGGTTTAATTAGATGGTATCCTCTTGAAATTTCATGAGCTTGTAGGAAGAGTGGCAAAGCTCTTTATATTTCTAGTTCATATATTCAAATTCAGTTAAGAATTATCACCAGCATTTTAGTGGACTAATCTATATGAGCTGGAAAATATAATATTCTTCAGGGTACAGTTAAGTTCAGAGTAACTCCTTGCTCTTTACCACTGCTGCTTTCTCATAGATAAAGAACAGTGCAGCAAGTAGGACACAGCCCGAAACTCAAGAGCCCTGACTTCTCTTTACGGCTGTGCTGTAGCTTCCTCTGTGACCTCCGGGCTGGATCTGCGGGCTGTCGTGTGTTGGAACCGCGCGATGCGAGATCCGCAGTGCTGAGGTGAGGACTGTGCTGCGTGGGGTACTAGGCTTGTTGGGGCAGCATTTTCAGTAGCCAGCACATTGATGGGGATGCCTCCGTGCTATTCCATAGGAATTGATGAAGTGCAGAATGTATCTAAATTGTCTCCTTGACAGTTTAGTAATCTAATGCTGGACTGAGGTTGCATATCTTAGATCAGAATCTTAATTAGAGTTGAATAACTGTGTCATATACTTCAATAACAGAGTAGGTCACTATTTTCTGCTAATATGGAGATAAAGAAGGAGGTATTTCTGCTTCCTGCCATCTCCTTTAATATCTCACTGCCTTCTGCCTGGAAGCAGATGGTAACATTCTGGTCTTGTTGTTGGCATTCCTAGCTACTACCCTGGGCTCAGGCTCATGTTTCCAGCTACTTTAGTCAACACTTTTCTCTGTAAACCATACAGACAATCCTTGGAACTGTTGAACTGCTGTAATACAAGAAGCCCTAACAGCTTCTTTTATTCTGGCAAGCTGCTGTGCTTGCTGTGTTTTCTGCAGAGCATGATAATGCATGTAAAGTATGGCCAGAAAAATCTCCCTGGGCTGCATTATATAGAAGACACAGACCGTGTGAGTGGGTTTAGATGTGTCACCTGTTCTGCATCTCTCAGTGCTGCAGAGGCAGTCTTCTCTGTGTGGCTCTTTCACATATAAGACACATAAGGAAATGAAGAATTTTACGTGCTGGAAGCACCGCAGTGGTTAGTAAGTGCTCTACAGTCTAGGAAGGATTTGGGAGATTCTACTCATTGACAGATGGCTGGATCTAAATCCTTCCAGTTTTCATTTATTCCTTTAAATACTAAGGAAATACTGTGGTATTTCACTGTGCTGTAGAGGTGTTTTGAAGATAAGTATAATGAAGGCTGTGTATTTTAAATATATGAACTACATATATACATACATACATATATATATACACATATATGTATTTTTGACACCATGTTTCAGTTGAGGAAGAGAAAGTTTATACCACCCTGTCAATAGTGTCCCTGGTAACATCAGACTGAAGTCCATCCAGTCCAGCACCTTTGGCCACTGACTCCCAAGAGGAAATAAGTGAAATTTAATCCAACTCTTACAGTTGTTCTCGGCTTTCTGTTCACTTCCTTTTCTTTATAACAACTTTAGAAAAAGGACAGAGAAAAGAGAAAAAGGCGTCTAGGGTTTGCCCTGACCATTTAGAGTAAAGCAGAGCCTAAGCAGTCAAAGAAGAGCTATGATTGGCCCACAGTTCATTTTTCAGTTCTGCGGCTATTGTTCCATTAATTCTCTAATGCAAAAGCTTCATATTGCTTATCTGCTTGATTAAGTGTACACCATCTTCCTTCATCTTCATCACTAAACTGACATTAATTATACAAAATTGAATGCACGACCTCTAAGTCTTTGCCCTAGTGAGTATACCAAAGACTGGTTATACTCTCTAATCTCCTGTCATCAAAGTGTACAAAGATTTAGTTCCCTGAATTCAGAGAGAGTGATTCACATCTGAGAAAAAAAAAATGCAGATAATTACCATTTATTACCTGCAGTACAAATCAGATCTGAGTTCTCTGTCTGTGTTGGCGTGAAAAATAAGCACTACTCAGTGATGCCAAAGGTGATGACCAGTGCCTAATGAAGTGTCAAAACGAAACCAAAAAAAAGGAATGTCATCTCTCTTACAGTCAATGAAATGTTCAAGAGGGAATGAAAAGGTAAATATTTTTTTTCCCAGAATTAACAAGTTTTTTTTAATTCAATTTTCTATTGTTAACTACATAATACAGAACTGCATCTATCAAAATGCATTTTTGCTGCAAGTCACAACATTTAAGAAGAATTTCCTTAACATAGGTACTTTTTTTCAAATAGAGCACTCTCCTACTTTTCCTGCTTCTGTGAGGTTAAAGTGTCAGATAGAACTGCCTGTCTTTGGATGGAATAAGACAGAACTGCCTCTGAGAAATCATCCCACAAATTCAGACATTCTGCATATTTTTATTATGGCTGCGCTATCACAGAAGTCTAGTTCTAGGTTGCTTTGGCTAGAAAGATATGGAGTCAGATCATCAGCTTTTTTTCACAAGAATTGGGAACAAATGTCACTCCAAGCACTTCTCAAGCAAATGATTACATCTATATTTAACATTTTGACCTAGCTGTAACTCAATCTAATCTGCCGCTAATAATTACATATTTTAAATAGACAAAAAAATATTCAAATGTCTTTCACTGGTAAAGCAGTTATGATTTATTTTATTTCAAGAAGCTATAGTGTGGTAGGTCATCTTTGAAGCTACTTTTCAAGAATACAAAAGAAGTTCATGGGCTTTAGCTTGAAAATGTTCCTACTAGCTTTTGCAAAACTTGGATTATTGCAAGGAGCTAACTTGCATCAGCCGGCACATAATGACATCAAGTAAGAGCTCAGCCCAGGCTGTCTGTCTGTCAACGTATTAGCTATTCTGTCATGAAATAGGAGCCAGCAGCACAGCATAGATAAATCAGCTTTCTCAGTTGTCGTTTCCTGCTGTATGGGGAGTTTACGTTAGAAACACATTGTCTAGATTAGGCATGGATTGATAGCTGTGCTCTCCAGGAATGATGAAGAGGTATCAGAGATGATCATTATCCACACAGCTTCTTCGGGCCAGTCACTGCGTCCTGTTGCACAGGAATAACTCCTAGCCAGCTCCTTGCATACAGCCAAGCCCATGAGAGAAGCAGTGAGAAATTACATGTGCCAGCGCATCGGGAATGCAGCTGAGCAGCTGGCGGAGCCGAGTTCCTGAACGCGCTGCACTGGCTGGGCACCTTCCTAGGAGGAGGAGGAAAGAGAATATTGCTGTATCAGAGTCCATTCAAAAGGAACTTGGCGAAAGGAAAGGATAAAAATAAAAAGCAAATGAATGAAAAGCTGCAAAACAATATGTGTTTACTACAGGACTCAAGCATAGAAAAAAATGGAAATACTCAACGGCATTACAAATCCTGGCCCCAGATTTTGATCCTAGTGCATATTCTATTTTAAACTCCCCTGATGAAAGGTCTAGAATTAAAACACATCTGTTCTTTTAATCATTTAATGAAGGAAATTAGGACAAATGGCAAGTTTTTATGCAGTGAAAAGGACCAATTATTTAATCTCCCTATTATGTAGCTCTGTATCAGATTGCCAGTTTAGTAATCTGACCATAATACTTCATAGTATTTTACTCAAAATGGCTTCTCCATTCTTTGTAAAGTTGTTAGAACACAAATGGCGGAGTGGAGGGAAGAAGGAAGGAAGGAAGGAAGGAAAGAAAGAAAAAAAGAAGGTGGTTTTTCTTCCTCCAGCTGCTGGGATGCTTTTTTTTTTCATTTGTTGATAATGTGATTGTAAGTATTGAGTTTACAGTCACCACAAAACAGTATTTAAGAGAGCAATTGTGGATATGAGATGTTTCCATTATGATTTAAATTATCTACTAGCTTTGGAAACACATTATATGCTAATGAATAAGAACTAGAGGAAGATAGTAGAATACTTGAACAGCAAAGAGCTATTAGAAGAGGAAGGGGTTTATTATGAGGTGTATGAAGCTGAGGGTCACAAGACGGTGTTGAGAAAACAGTGAAGAAACAAAATTTGTTTTGTTACAGCCTTAGCAAGTAACTGCTTTAGTAAGAAGGGTTCTCTGAGGATTCAAATGAAGCTGTGATAGCCAGCTGGCAATACTTAGCTTTTGAATCTCTAGAAGACCTCTGTGGAAACTTGGGAATTTAGAAGGCACCACAGTCTAAACTCTTCATCTATGAAAGGAAAACATGGGATTTGGTCTAAAATGGTGTATGATTTGGAAACAGAATAGCATAGACTTCCATTGGGAGATTTCAGCATGATTAAATAGAACTGAAGAGCAGTACATGAACATGAGCAACTGGACTGTACATGAACAGCGTATGTGTGTGTGAACATGAACTGTGTATGAACAGCAAACACTGTGATGCATAAAGATGAAATGCACTATATAGGCACAGGCTTGTTTTATCCAATATTAGCACACCCTCCTTAAAGTAAGAACCACTAATATCTTTTTATGGCTCCTAGTTAGGAGCTGATGTAATACTTTTTGGGGGCTGTTTTTATAATAAGCTTTGGAAAAGTGAGTAGACATGCTCATATATGAGCATTTAGCATTTGAGTAGCTCTGTGCTGTGCATACTACCTTCCTGTGTTAAGAAAGCTCTAAGGATAGGCGATATATTTAATAGAAAATAAATTATTTTATTAAACTAACAATTACATTGAAGCCTGTACCCTATGTCTTCTGATTCTTCTCGCCTATCTGTGCTATATTATCATACCTAGGGACCAGAAGTTAGGCAGATGCCTACTCCTTATACATAGATCACTGCTTCTAAGAAGCCGATTTCATAGTTGTCCATAAAAACCTTTATTTGAAAATGCTGTTTTTCCATATGCAATATCTGAAGTGTGATTATTTCCACCAGTGATAAAGGATGAATAAGCTTTTCCCCATGAGCATCTCCCAAACCCATTCCAATATGTCAATCTTAGAGCTGTTCTAAGCAGAGGCTGCCGTTCATGCCAACATGTGATCTGGTTTAGAGATGTGACATATGGCCACTAAGATTAAAACTCCCAACATATCACTTACAAATTAAGAGAGGTTTGAACTCTGCTATCAGGCACATCAAAGTTCTTTGCCCACATAATAAATTAAACAGGTTTTATGTGTACCTTGCATTTTTTTGTATTATTCTGATGGGTCATTAACACAAGAATTAGATTTTTACATAAATTGTAAAAAGCGATACAGAAGACAAAATCCAATCACTGGAGAAGCTGAAACTTGACAGAAATCTGCTCTTTTGAAATGACCTAACTCATCTGATAATGAAATTTGGGACCTGTGAATGAAACTACCTTGAAACTACGACCAATTTGTGTGGCAGCATGCTGGTGAAAAATTGATTGGGTAATCTTTAATTTAGCATGGTAGAATTTCTGACCCCATTTCTTCAAATGCTTGTTCTCAGTCCTCAGTTTTTTTTTTTTTTTTTTTAAGGGAATATAAATGGGGGCTAAAAAAAGAATTATTTTAATCCATCAGTTCTTTTTCAATGCTTATCTGAAAACATGTTGAAAATCATAACTCTCATGTGATAGTTCCAGCATGGCAGGATACTCGCTCGTCTGCTGGATTTTAGGCACAGCTGACACACTAAAAATCAGCAACAAATTTAAGGCTTTTTGACCCCAGTTTTTACCTTTATTTCACTATGGAGTTCTACTTTGTGGTCTTCACAGAAGGCTTTCTAGCAGCTGCATAGAAGTGAGGCTAACCTGTACATTGCAGTTTGAAGATTTTTTTTGTTTGTTTGTTTGCATAATTTCCAATAAGCTTTTGAAAGAAAAGGAACATATGGGCACTATATATAGGAATTACTTCTCTCACTACTGAAGTGTAGCTACCTGTGGGAGCCAACAAAGCAGCTGTTTAGAGATCACACTATTTTTTGAACAAGAAATGAAAAACATGATTTCAAGATCCCTGTGCAGATCAGTGGCATCTGTGTTTAATGCAGTAATCTAGCATCACTTTATTTTTGCAGAATATCAGGATTCAATTCAAACCTGTGGGACTTAAAGCTAATCAAATGAAAAATCAAGTCTGGGATTGATACCTTAAAGGTGGGCACTAATTCAATTTTCTTAATAGAATGTCATTACTGTTAGGAGGAAGCAGGGATACATACTCCATGGCTGTGGTTGTTTTCTCTTTTTACGGAGCCTTACAAAAGCTGTGGAAATAAAATTGAAACCATATTCAAATATTGCTGAATTATTACTTGGGTTGTTTTGGTGGATATGTCAAGTCATTGAGCTTACCACTTTGGCCATCAGTAAGATCAGAGATAATAAAGGATGTGGCTAGTTTAATACTGCTGACATATTTCAAATAAAAAGAAATGCCAGTGAGAACGTGTAGTGTGGTGGACTAAGTCCTTCTGGTGGTTTTATGGTACAATCCATGCTCATTTCCCCGTGACAGTGTTAAGGGAACACCAAGTTCTTTGCATACAATCTCAAGAAGTTTTTTTTCAGTGAAAATCATTGGCCATCTGTCCTGTTTTCAATAGACTTGAGAAACATTGATGTGGTAGCCATCCTCGTGCAGGATAGAGACTTTTTAAATTCTGCATAGCATTCCAGTCACCTCCAGAGCCTCTTAATTGGTCTCTTTTCAGCTAAATTCTAGGAACAGATGCCAAAATTAGATAGAGCTGATTGTTTTATTTAAACATTTTAAAGTAATGTTCTGAAATCCTGGGTAGAGATATGCAAAGCATAATGCTGTTCTTGCATGTCTATGACTGTTGATGCATACTTTTTATGCATCCTGAGGTGACTGCTGATCACAACCCTTCTAAGATCTCATTGTAGTGGAGACAAATTTAAGGATTAGGGGATATTTTAAAGAATGATCACAATTTCTATTATTGCTCTAGCCATGAAAAAGCAAACAAAGCCATTAGTTTACTCTGGTAAGTAATCTTTCCCCTACTGATTATTTCTTGCCTGTGCAACAATCTGGAACAAAGTAGTCACAATTTGTCATGTAGGATCCCTCATATAGTTATATAACAGCAGGAAATATGAAATAGTTTTTCCTACTTCATTTGCAAATATAAGTGTATTGGGCATGGATCTCAAGTAGCTTGATATAAACTATGAAAAGAGAAAGCAGTGCATTTCAAGCCTCTGTTAGCAATATGGTCCTTAATAGAACCAAAATGTGGTATAACATATATTCCCATAAGCTTGTCTGACTTAGCTAGCCAATTTGAAGAAATATATATTATTTATGTATTAAGAAAACAGAAACTGTACTGGAGTATTAAAAGTCCATTTTGATTAAATCATTTGATGCACAACCAAATTTTGGTAGCTGAGGTTGTTTTATAGATTAAAAAAAGTATTTAGCTCTCTAGATATTAAGGAGATGTTCACAGACATATTTTTAATATTTAACTATGCCATTAAGTCTTATTAGCATTATGTTTTTATTTTTTAAGTTTAAAAATTCACAAGTCTTCTCAAGTCTTTCATCTTGATAGGCTATGTATTTGTCTTAATAAACATTCCGTGAATATTTAATATTCAAAAGTAAAATATACATATGTTTACCCTTTCTGCATGAGCTTCACGGAGATAATATATTTAAGTTGTTTTTTTGTGTACCTGATGTATATTTTTCCACAAGTCCAATAGTTCATTATTATTTGTACAGAAACCTTGTTTTCATACCTATTTTGGCATCTGCTTTGCAGTTATCTGAGGATGCTGGAGTGTCTTGCCTTTAAGAAAAAACACTTTTGTGAGTTGGGAGAAAGTGTTTCTCATTGTGAATTCAGCAGGAATGTCTTCCCTTAAGAGTCTGCTTATGTTCTTAAAGATCGTAAGAGGAAAGATCCTTAAAGATCAAAGAGGAAGCTCAAAGCATGTAAATGGGTACTTCCATCTGAAAATGGGATTTTTTTCCAAGCATGGTTCAACAAAAATATACCTGGATATTCTCTGCTTCTCAAAATGGCATGAGGATCTGGCATTGCTGAGAGAAAACATTTTTACAAGAGCCGGAGAGCGACAGTTCAAATGCACGCAGTTTGCAAAGCCATCAGATAGCAGCTGCATCCCCCTGACTTGTAAAAACTTGCTTTCACTCTAATGAGGCTTGGCAGCACTGAGCCCATTGCAGCTTCTGTTTCTGACTGTGTTTGCGAGTAATGGACAAAGTTATTTTGTTGTTCATATGTTGGTTGACCATATGGTAGACCATCTAGGCCGATGCTACTTTTTGTGCACAGAAGTGAATGCCTGGTATATTGTGGCTTTAATCTAAGAATCAGTTTTCAGATTTTATCCAATATTTCTCTCTGACTAAACCATGATATAGTGCTGGATACTGTCCTTGACCAATTCTTTTCAAGGCCTTTCTTCTGCATTCAGCGTTAGTGAGCTGCAGTGTTCTGCAGTGTTCAAGTGATGAACTTTAGCAGTGGTTACTTTTGCATTTGCTTACCCAGCACTGAATATATGAGGATATTGCTCTTATATAGCATCAAATTATGTAGTATATATATAGACAGCAGTACAAGAAGCAGAGAGAGCACCTGCTTTCCCATAATTTTCACTCCTGTGTATTTACTTATGTTACATTTTCCTTCCTGCAAATAGTTATATGACACCTTCAAGTACTTGAAATAACAATTACAGAGAACAGATAGTTTTTTACAATTACTGCATCATGTTTGTAAATTCATTGTTTGTACATTAAATGTTCCTTTTATTTGTTTCTATAAAAAGAGGCTAAACAATATTTAAGTATTGTGAAACAGATATGAAGAGCAATGCACTCTACATCTGTTCTTTGCTATGAGAACATTATTACCAATGAATCAGAGAATTCACTTCCATGGTAAATAGTTTAACACAATTTTTCAATTAAAAGCAACTTTTAAGTATGCTACCTGCCACCTACAGAAGAGTTAATTTTTTATATTTTAATGCTAATGTGAAAATTCCTTCTGGCAATATTTTTTTCTCCTTAGAGCATCCTAGCTCCTCTGTGAATAGCACAGTATTTAGCCCAAAAGATATGGGGAAAAAAGCATATTTTTCCCCAGTATGGTTTTCCTACTCCACAATGCACGATCTAACTAATTGTTTGCCAAGTGTTAGTGCTGGCTATCATTCGAAGCCCACAGTGTCAGGCCTGGAGAGTGATTGTTTAAATCTCTCAAAACTCTTTAGAAAAAATGCTATTTTGGTCACTTGAAGACTTTTGCCTCTCCCCCATTCCATCTGTTTTAAATGCCTGAATGCTCAAATACCCATGTGGGAAGGTGTTAAAAGAAATGCTCATCATCTTCTCTTCCTGATGTAAAGGAACAAATGTCTTATGAATGCTCACTCTGATATCTTCAGACTTCCACAGCACCGGTATTCCTAAAAAGTTTGTATTCCTCATTCATTTCTATGGTTGCCAAGCACAGCTGTGGTTTTTGAAGGATTTATTTCTGGAATTCAATTTTTAATTAATAATTTTTAACACAAGTTTTATATTTAGTTTTCCGTGTGAATAAATTACTCAACTGCTTCTGAAAGCTGTGGAAAGAGGATGTTCTTTTGAATTGGCATGAGGATATGATCCATGTTTTCTGGCAAGTTTTTGTAAGTTTGGAATGGAATGTATTGCTGAAATATGGTCTTCCAATTTTTCCATTTGTCTTTAAAATTACAAAGAACAAGCTTTCTTTTCAGTATTCACTGACATGTTTTGTGTTTTTCTTAATTTATGAAGATACAAGAGTAAAACAAAATGTTTGAGGCCATTCACATAAACCAGTTATGGCATAGCAAGACTGAAAACTTATTTAATAGCCACTATAGCCTAGAATGACTTATTTTTTTAATCATGATTCCAGTTCATTAAAAAAATTCACTCTTAGTATTGGAGGACTTTTCTCATTACCTCAAATATGATACAATTATATTTCACTATGTATATGTGTGTGTGTGTTTGTGTGTGTTTATATATATATATATCTCTCACAACTGTAATTGCAACTATGCAGATACGAATATCTCATAAATAAAACTAGTGAAAAGAAAACCTTCCAGAAAAGGCAATTTCACTTAAAATGAAATTTTGAAATATGAAATGTTGATAACTAAAGCAAGTTAAAACATTGTAGATATTTATATGTTTTACTTTAAATTATTGAAAGATTTCATGTAGATAACACTCAATGATTTTCAGTGTTATACCATTGAAAGTTCACAATATCTTGAGCAATGTATTGATTTTTTTGTTTTGTTTTGTTTTTGTAGAAATTCAGCTTGGGAAGTTCTAATAATCACCAAACAAAATTGAGTGAATTTAACTGGCGTGTATTTTCAGATGATTGCTGCAAGCTTAACTTCACAAGTTCCAAATACAAAAGGAAGATCCTTCAGAACTGGGCCTCTTGTCAATACTCGCTCATCACAGCTTGCCTGCGTTTGCCCATAGGAAGCATCTCCGCAGATAATAACCTACTGCTGTGCGAAAGGTATCTGGGAGCCTTACTGAGAAGCATGGATTTGAACATAAGGTAATTTTTATGCCGCTAAATGTGAAATCATAATGTTTTTGCTACTTAAACAAAACTTATTTCACAGCATGATTTATTGTGGCACAGAGAAAAACGGAGAAAAAAACACGAGATATTGAGTCATTGAAGTGAATACATCCTAAAACTTTATGCAGTGCTGTAAGTTTTAAAAATCTTTCTAAACATTTTCTATGTTGAATACATTTTTATATGCAGTATATAAGAATGATGGCTGTTCTTTCTCAAAACTAGGCTCCTTTTTCCTTCATTTACTGATTTCTTATGGTATTTTAATAGCTAGATCTGCAGCACAGATTGTGGGAGAGGCAAGTAAAGGGAGCAGAGCTTTGCTCAGATAGTGCTGGAGAGGTGTAAAATGCCTAATTCAGCTTCTCAGCCCCTGTTTACCCTCAGTCCTACTCCCTATGTTTACCCTCCGTCCTACTCCCTGTCCCTGTCCCCTACTCCCGTCCTAATAATTGCTTAGCGTAAGAACAGCTTTCTTAGTGAACACTACCCTTTTTCTTCCCTTTGGAAGAAATAGTTATTGTTATGTTCAAAAGAAAATGGAGGATACAGTTCTATCGGTATTTTTTATTTGGTTCCAAGTATTTTAGTTGCTTTAAAAGCAGTTAAAAATGGCAGATTTTTATCCATGTATTTTAGCATGAGTCAGTGTGACATAGCAGCTCTGAGAACTGACAGTACATAGTGGTGTCTTTGAGCTGGGTACTTCATTATGCAGTTTGCATCGTTGAATATATTTGTATATCGCAGGCCAGAGTTCCTCTGAACTATCTACTGATGAGTAAAGCTCTCACCTTTGCTTTAAACATCATAGATTTTGAGGGGAAATTAATGTGGAGCTTGTTTTGGAACTTACATCTATTTTCTTCTCTGTAACTTGAAGCTTTCACATTCTATAGAAACTGATGTTCTAAGAAAAGCATTTCTATTTTGATACCTAGACAGTAGAACTGAGTTCTGGGGATTTTATGCATTTTGATACTTACGTTACATATAAAAATAGGTGAAACTGAATCAATATTTACGGAAAAAAGCTTCTTATAAATAACAGTGGAAGTATTAAATTGGTTTGAAGCTACTTAAGTTAATGTATGTGAATAAGTGAGTAAAAGAAATTTTAGAAGTTAAAAATACGCATACAGCAAAAATCAGTATGGTTGTCACTGAAAATAATCTGTGGGTGTGTATCTATGGTTCCTATGCGTCCTTGGTCACATCTACCTCTTCCCATGTAGTTGACTTTCATCAGTGTAATGTTCCTTGAGTTTCTTCCCAAAGCTAAAATATTAATCTATGACGTAATGGATACTAGTGCTGCTGTTACTATAGTGACTAAATATAAAATTACTACAATAAATAACCACTCTTTAGACAACTGACAATGTCTTTAGACAATGACAGCTTATTGCTGCCTATTTCATGGTGTATTGCATTTTGAATTCTTCTGAATACAAAGGTGCTAGACATTTTGCTAAGCCAAAGATCACCATATTGATGGATATGATTTTAAAAGCTTCATACAGGCTACAGTTAAAAAACAGCAAGAATTTGGCAGTGATTAAGCATCAACCATCCGTTGGATTTATGATACTATTTTTTTTGAGATGTTAGTGAAGGTATTACCTCTGGATCAATTTTCTTCACCACATTTGGGGATAGAGGCATTATAAAACAAAATGTTTGGAATGTAATTTTCCTGACAAGGAATGCAAGGTATTTCTGTCTCTTTTTTTCTTGCAGTAAGGTGTCCATGACACTGTCAAATAACCTATATAATCTGTTAATGTATGAGTGAGCACCAAAGAAGTACAATGTGATATTATATAGGTCTTAATTATAAGATGCCTTTCTGTAATCGACTGTGACAATTTTTATATTGTTCAGACTAACTAGTATGACTATTCCAACAAAAGAACCATAATAATACAGTAAGATACCTTTCCATATAAGCAAACTACAAGTGATCATTTGCACAAGTTCATTACATAGTTACAATAAGGAAATGGCATTATAAAATTATAAAGAAAGGCTGAAAGGCATAGAGAAAGTGAGTACCTTTGTTTGTAGTTTGGTTATTTAGAAAGAATAGGAAATAATTTCAGGTGACCTTTGTGCTGAGAGGTCCACGGAATCTGCATCTGGATTTTGAAACTACTGCACAAGCTCAATGGGAGCTGTTTCTAGGGTTGCTTCTAGGAAGCAATTTTGTAGCAGCAAATACAGAATGCACGATTGCTGTTTGCAGGGGAAATTAAGTAATTGGCTAGACTGGATTCCTTTGATTTTTTTTTTTTCCATCACTCAGCAGAGCTTGGGCAAGCAGGATCCCCTCTAGCTTGCTACTTGTCTGCTTCCATATCTGTAGGACAGACTTAGGAACTGTCTAGTTACTCGATGAACAGGATCCAAATAGGTTATTCTACTTCACAGCGTACTTCAGTACAACCACCCAGAATTTCTATCAGAATGGAAATATAGCCATTCTGCAGCCCTATTCCCTTCCTTGTTTATATTCATGCTATCTGCATGGCCAGCAAATTTCTCTGTCATTGCTTTTGCATAAATGCTGGCCTTCATTCCCTACAAGAAGGACAAGATGGACTGGCAACTTTCAATAATATCGCGAGCGCATACACTTCTCCAGGGAAACACTCATTTGGCTTCTCTGCACAGTTCTTGCTACCGGCTGCCTTAAGTTTGCTCCCGATCTCACTGTTTCTGCAACACGGGAACGGCTCACATGATAGCAGGCAGCAGGGTGACCTGGCCACAGCTGTCAAGATGGTAAAATAATTATTGACAATTTGGGCACTGTGTATCACAGTAATGTATTTCAGACTCTGCTATCTAAAAAAAGAGCCTCCAGTCCTGTCCCTAACGTTACTGTCCAGAGAATTTGATCATATCTTGTTACTCATTTAATTATATTTGAGAATACTCAGTTACGTTTTTCAGGACAAAGACCCTAAACATAGAAGTTTTGATTTGGTGTCTCATCTCCCATTTTGCAGTGTCTTCCTCCTATCTGAACAAAGCTTCAGATAATAAGAAATGTGTAGGAACGTGGCAAACAAAAGCTTTCTTTTTTCTCTCTTGTTTTCTTCCAATACTAAAGGAAAATGTGAGCAGCAATATGAAGATGTACTGCTGTAGATGGTATCTCCCATTTCAAGTAACTTACCCGTCACAAGCAAAGCAAATGAGAAGTTCTGTTACCAACTGTGCTGTCCCCTCACTGCTTGCCTAACTTGCGGTCTTTGCCCAAGGCGTTTGTAATTGTGGCAGACATTGAATAATATGAGGGGTCAGGAGAGGGAAGGTCTTCCTATAGAGGATCCGAAAATACTGCTTGATGTTTCTTACATCTGAGCTTAAAAAGGAGTTCCCATGCTGTTGTAGCCTGCTGATGCAGATGCCTTTTCCACACGTATGTTCTGGTTTCCTTTCTGTGCAGAATTCTCTCTTGTCCGTCTTGTCCATCTCTATACAAAACAGAAGATTTTACCTTTTGGCATGGTGTGAAGGAACATGCTTTTTATTTATTTATTTATTTATTTATTTATTTATAGGTAGAAAGGATTTTACAATACTACATCTCTACTAATCAATAGTTTATGTGACAGTGATCAGTTTGTCCATACTGATCATCTAACCCAACTTCCATTGAAGTCAGAAGATACTTCTGTGCACTTCAGTGAACTACAGCAAGCTCTTCAATATTTTCCCACTCTCACCTCCTTTTAAAAGATTTTAAAGGAGTCTTTTGGCACTGTAAGTAGCAAAATTCTATGTTGCTTCAAAATTGTTGTGCAAAACTTTTAAGAATTTCCATATTATAAATAATAATTATATTAATTGGCAAAAAGAAGTACAAAAAATCTATAATCATAATATTTCTCATTCGTTAACTTCATTGTTGTTTGCACAGACAGTGCTTGTTTTTAATTTTCAGTAATGTTTTCACTGTTTTTGATTCCAAGAATTTTCATATTCTATCTATGCTGTTGATATGTAGCTTATTTCTGTTTCTACACTTCTTTATTTCTGTTATGCTGTACACTAATCTTCTATTAATTGACCATTTGTTTGTATAGATTACATCGTTTATCTTCATTCTTTATCTTCATTCATCATGTTTCTCTCCTGCAAATATCTCATTCTTTGTTTGACCACATATTTTCTGGTTTTATATTCCATTCAGCAATTTTATGCCAGTGACATAAGATCTTTCCTTTTCCAGCATCAACCATTTTCCCACATGCTTCTATGCTGACATTTTGTTCTTATTGTATTTTTGTGCTTTATTGCATTATGCCCTTCAGTCTCAGCGTTATCATTTACTTTATCTTTTATTTCGTATGTTTCTTTTTCCAAGTCTGCAGTGTTTTGTTTTCACACTTATTTTTGTCACTATAACTATTATAGAAAAAGGAAGTTATCTTATTAGCCTTCTGTGCTATATTCTTTAACCTTCTTATACTTCTTGTTTTTAGTTTTGACTGCTCCAAATAATGTTTTCTGATTGCTCTAAAACCTGTGCAATGCATTACAATTCTGCTATATCTTTCCCTGTCCTGCTCTTTGTTTCTACTTCCCTTCCCTGCTGTCATATCTTAGCAGATACTATCTTGATGAATAAATTATCAAGATTGTTCTACAAGAGATCTGTCATGTGGTATGTGACCTCTTTTAAATCTGAGCTTTTCCTATGAATTCAATATTAGAACTACATGAGCTGCTCTTATGTAAATGTATAGGAACTAGTGTCTGGCAGTTCTTCTGAAGACTTCCTGTCTTTGTTCTGCTTTTCTATCCCTCTATAATTTATTAATTTTAGGATAAATTAAGTGACTTTGATTAGCATGTTTTGCCCCAATTATAGCTTAATCGAAGTCAAGTTCAAACAGAATTACTGAATACACTGTGTTGTAGCGAAGTTGGTTATTATATGTTAAGTAACAAACACACATGCACACATGATAATATGTGTCTTGTTTTCTCCTTGCACCTTTACTCTCGTATTTCTTAAAGGGTGAAAGTGTCACACTATCATTATGAAGATCACTTCTAAGTTGGTAATTTGCCAAGGTGAAGAACGTATTCGAAATCTGTCAAAAAAATCTCCTGTAAATATTTTTTAAAAGGTTATAGATCATATGAAGATGTGTACTATTTAGCTGTTATCAAAACTTAGCTGAAAAAATATCTTAATATACATCCTGCAGTAGCTGAACAGAAAACAGTGAACACAGTGAACTTTCAGGGAGAAACATTCATTTTAGTGCTTTCCTTTTGTGTTGTTATGAAATCAGTGCAGTCTCAAACTTACTGTATCTGAAGGAAATATTTAACAAGTGACAAAGAATAAAAATAGCCTGGAGGAAGATGAGTAAGAAATAAAGCTTTTCAGTTATCTGGCTTATCAAAATTGCAGAATAGTCCAAGACTTATTCTAGCAGCTTTTAAAAGAACAGGATTAAAAAGGCATAGGAGAGAATGTTGTGTGTATCCTATTTTTTTTTTGAGGGGGTAGGGGTGCAGGTGCGGCAGGGCAGGAATTTCTCTTGCTATTATTTCATTAGGCTTGCATGAAATCTGTTGATAAGTTAAAAATCTGACAATATCTGACAGCATCTTTCAAAATTCTCATTCTTACTGTAATTAACTTGAACAATGCCATTTTCTCTAAATTCAAAACTTCATATAAAGTTTTTAGTACTTTCTCTGTCAAGCTCCACTAAGATATTTTGAATAACAATTTTAGAAATTCTCTAACTAGCTGCCAACACAGCATAATTTCTTGATATCTGAACATCTTAAAAAACAGCCAGAACACTGGTCTAATTCAGTCTAGCTTGGGTGAAGGGAACCTTCATCAGTTACCACAACTGTAAACTGTGAAGAAGTTCAGATGCAAGTTTCATTTTAACACAACCTTTTCTACAGATTTAAGATACTTCTGCCTCTTTCTATATCCTACAGCTCTTCAAACAGCTAATGCCAAGAAAGGGTGACACTTAGCTCTGTCTTCAAGCAAGGTGTGTAGTGATTAGTGTAACTAAAGTGTTCTCAATAAGATACTCTTCAAATGATGCTTGCAGAGTGAAATTATTATAAAAGGGTTCAAAACCAAATGAGGGGGATAGTGCATTTAGGGTCCTTGTATATATGCTGCTCTTCATGTATTATAGTGTAGTGATAATACTATTACAGTTAAACAGATAAATATTCCTTATATCCATCTATAGCAACACCACTGTACCAAAACTATAACTCTACTTTGCCACAATTTTATGTTTTCTTCATGTAGTTAGTGAAGTTTAAATGAAAATAAGTTAGTTCTATGCAATAGTATTACTAAGCCAAATTTCTCTTATATTTTTATCAAGCAGAAACTATCGGGAGTTCTGACTGATATGTTTTGGGCAGAGGGAATGTATAGAAAAGATACATTTGCGTCCTACCACATAAAATAAGCCTACTAAGAAAAACTAGTCTGCACGCTCCCCAGAAAGCACCGTTCACATCAGCCGCTGCACCAGTGTTATTGCTCACTAGCACACATGTAGGTACAAACCTCCAAGTCCCATATCTTTACACTACCAAACATCCAGAATAAAAGCAGTGATTAGTATAGTGACTGAAGATTAGATTTTGTAAAGCAAAAAACACTCCCAAAGGATTAAAATCTGTGTTACAAGTACCTAATGGCCTTCCCAAATGTATATGTGTGTATATATGTTGTCCTAAGCTTGGGACTTCTTAAAGTCAAATGTAAACTATGGAGGACACATTTTAGATTTTATTCTGCAAATTAAATTTTTTTAAAAATATTTGCAGCAATATAAAAGAATTAAGTTTAAAAATGGTAACTAAATAAATTCCTAGGCTGAAAAAGCACTGAACTGCAATGACTTATCAATTCTCAACCGCTTTAACCATTCAGCTCAACTGAAGTTTAATGATTTATTTTACTGGGGAATTCAGTAAATTCTAAAGATAACCCACAGGATGTCTGAAGGCCCTCAGATGCTAGAATGATAGACACAGGAAGCTAGGTGCATAGAAAGATTAAGACAGAACTTGCAACTATTCATTTATAATCATCCCAATTCCCACCTCCAAATATCTCTTCTTTCTTCCCATTTTCAGAACACAGACTTCTCTTTAATGAGATCCCCCTCTGACCTTTGGTAGGCTTTTATAGATGTGTATTTAACACACATCTAAATGCTCTTCATTTAGAAATTTATTTCTTGTAATTCTGAATCCATATTAACTCCATATACTAGATGTATCTCAATATCTCTTCCCAAGAGAATGAGCAAGATACACTATTCACTATGCTCAACTTGGCAAAGAAAAGTGTTCATTTCTGTGACAGGTCATTTTGGAAACATAAAAATCTACCAAAAAGAAAAGCTAATCTTGAAAAGGCAAAGCTTATATATTTCTCAAGCAGACTCTCCCAGTCTTCTTGAACGTGTTATTCCCCTGATACATCTTGCATTGGAATAGCAGACAAATTGGTTTCATTTTTAAAAGTGTAGAGGACTGTGTGCATATATCTGAGTTCCGGAGAGAGAAGATAGAATGATAATGGACAGCTAATTCTCAGTTTGAACAGGTGCTTTTCCATGTGTTTAAAAGAGTATATATAATTACAAAGAGAATAATTTACAGAAAGCTTTGGGGATTTTTCAGGGAAAAGGATGTATTTTAGGAAGCTGGGAAGAAAAAAATCTCTGTATTTTATCAGATGTATTGACCTTGAGGAATGACATTTCATGCAACAAAAAGGTCTGAAGCTGAGAATTAAACTATGTGGGAGTTGGATAGGTATATGCAAAACCCAGCATTTCACACAGAGTCAAAAGTAGACCAGAAGGATAGGGAAAAGTATGTGTTTTGCTATGGTTATTAGTTACGGTTTGATGAGTTAATAAGGTCAATGGGGATGATAATTAAAGTGTGGCATAATACAAAAATGCCTCTCAGTGCTCAAGTTATAAGTCTGAACAGAAGAGACATCTCCGATTGCAACAGTTTGCATGCCAATTCAAGAAATACCAGTTAATCTTCAAAAGCAAGTCTCTGTGGCTTATACAATACAGCAGAGAAATAGTAGATAAATTTGCAGAATCCTCATAATGATTACAGTAGGAAATAGAATAGAAATAGAGAGATAGTGACTTTTGCTGTACCTTTCTCACCAGACTCTTCGGTTTTCCAACATCCACAGTGAAAAAACAATGGGAAGGAGGAGAAACAACAGATTCTGCTGAGCGAAGATGCTTGTAACAATTTTGTCGCAGCATGGTACCTGCTGTGCTATTGCATACCAGCAAAATGAGCGTATTAGTGCCCTAGCACACTACGCTCACCAACACAGAGGGTGCTGCCCCTCTGCAGTATTTAGCAGCAAGCAGGAAGTTTGTTTGTCTGGAGAGGGTTCTTTCCACACATTCTGTTCTACTTCCAGATACAGTTCTGTTTCAATTCACATCTTGTAAATTTATTTTTTCACACTTGCAGTGCCATGCATTTTTGATTCTTCATTATTTCATATTTCACAACGCACAGCCTAAGTGGTTTTACAGAAAATCTTCATAAAATGCTGTTATAATTTTAAATATTTATAGAATAAGTATGAAATACTAAAGTACTGATCTTTTTCTTTATGCATGTCCAAGATAGCTATGATGCTTTGCTTCTGACAAGTTCCATTGACGAACTTTCATTGTTTCAATGTTTCAATTGTTTCAATTTCTCCATCTAAAATAGCGTAGGTGACAAAGTCTTGTTAGTTCAGGGGGTGCCTCTCTGAATATTTGATGAGTCACTTTGCGGTTGCACAAAGATTTGTGCAAATACGATCTTTTGATTCATATTCATTTTTATATGGCCCTTGTTCTTCCTTATTCATTAACTGAATGATTGTTTTTTTTGCTTTCCTTTATATTTGTCTTAATTTTGAAGGCTCTTAAGTCTTCCCTAGAGTCTAAAAGTTGAAGAAACAGAAATGTAAGAAAGTTGTGCCTTGCAGAGGCATACTTTTTTTCCCTCTAATTCAGGCTCTGTTTTCGTAGTCGTCGTGCCATCTCTATTCCATATTGGAATATCCAGCAGGACAAATTTACTTGTTTGTATTTGTGTCATATTAACCTCTCCAGGTATGAGCAAATAGAAAAACCTGCCCGTGCGAAGTAATTAGTCAAATGTTTTGAACAAATTTGAATTAGCAGAGTGAGGTAGCTAGAATCTGACACAGTATTTTTGATCTCGTACCTGGCACTGCAATGCCAGATTAACCTTATTGTCAAGTCAGATGGTAAAGTTATCTGATGTTCAAACAGAATATGTAGCCAATGTGTAGCCACTCTGTACCCTACGGGTGGAATGGAAAAGAAGCAGAAGAAGTCATGAATATTATCCATTGATCAATAATTGACTGATAATATCAATCTAATGATATCTGTTGGGAAGATTAAGGTTAATAAGGGGTACAGCTGATGCGACCTAAAAGGTACTGAGGAAATGCATATAGATGTCAGAGGTTTACCGCACCACTTGGTGAAAATGCCCTCAAATATAAAGATTTTGCACTTCTTAAAGTTATATTTTGTTACCTGAAAAAAAAAATCTGCTCATGAGTGGCTCCTGTTCTCTTTCTTCTCCTCCTCATTGAGTCTGAACTTGTGGCATCTAGTCTGCTCCAATTATGTCTTGTTAAAATAGGAGGGGAAAAAAAAAGGAATTGCTTATTTTAGCTCAATACAGATGAACTCCATCAATTCACCCTAGAAGCTGTATCCTTTTGTAGTGAAACAATGGCAATCAGTTTTACCGAAACTACCAAAAGGATTGCTTGAAAGTGTAAGTAAATTTGTAACTTGAAAACACTATGGCTCTGCGGTTGTGTATTCCACCTGTCTAAATATTCTGGAGAGGGGGAGAAAATCGAACCAATACTTATTTCCAAGGAAAAAAATTTAACTAGAACTAGTGCATTTTATATTCCTATGCAAGTCGGGACTAACTTGGTATTCATGATGCTTTTCTTTATACAGTACTTCATGTGGTGCCTTTCATTCGGAAAGTGGCGTATGCAGGAATAAAGGCCCAGAGGAATATAACCCTCCTACCTCACACAAAAAGTAAATTAGATTTTCTTACCATCTGTCTCCTTCATCATCTGGAAAACCTGCTGCTGGTGAAATTTTCTTCTATGTCTGACTCATTTTCTGATAAATCTCTAGTTTGTTTAAAAGGCAGTTGCAGTTTAGATATAATCAGCAAACGGGCAATAATTCAAAAGGAAAAAGTAAAATATTAGGAGTAAACCAAATGATCAAGTAAGATCAGATGCAAACATTATTAATAGCCACACAGAAAGTGAACTAGAATGCTTTAGGTGTGAGCCTGGGAAAGGCAGGAGTTGTTGCTCCTCCTGCCAGACAGGACAAGTGTGAGAGGAAGTGAAAAATGTCTGCAGAAGAAAGTGCTGACAAGTCTCAATCACAAATTGACAAAAAGTGTTTTGTTTCTCTAGCTTGTATTTACCAAGTGCTGAGTGCAGATGCCGTTGAGCATGATGTACACTTAATAACCATTGATAAGTATTATTTTAGAATAGGGTTTCCTTATGCCCTAACACATAATAACATGTGTCCTAAGTTGGTAAAGTAGCAGTCTATGCTTTTACAGCAGAGAGAACAATTTCCACATGCAAAAAAAAAAAAAAAAGACAGTAATATGAGGATTTTTTAATTTTTTTAAAGCTACATATAACACCAGATAGCTTAGGCTTTGTTAACTTCTTATGTTCAACATAAAAGTTGAAATCTTTTAATTTTGTAATATTTTGTAAAGTGTTGAGTATTTTCTGGAAAACCTTTTTTTGTTGTTTGTTTTTGGTTTTTGTTTGTGTGTTTTTAACTTGGGGTAAGATTGTTCCTTATTGAAATTATATGACTTTCCCCAAAATGTAAGAGTTGGTGGAGAAGAATGAGAATTAAAGTAGACATTTCTGGCAGCTAATTTCATATTATTAGCCATCATCTCAGGCCAACTATATACTCTAGATGGCTTAAATAGCCTACTTTGGAGGATACCACTGATAGAAAGGGCAGAGGGTGTCATCTGTGTGCATGCTGTGCCGTTCATATCTCAGGATGGCTGAGGTTGGAAGGGACCTCAACAGATCCAACCCCCCTGCTCAAGCAGGGACACCCAGAGCACGGGGCACAGGGTGCCATGCAGGCAGGTTTGGAAGATCTTCAGAGAAGGAGCCTCCACAGCCACTCTGGGCAGCCTGGGCCAGGGCTCTGTCACTCACGGGAAAGAAGTTCTTCCTCACGTGGAGACAGAACTTCGTGTGTTTCGACTTGTACCCATTACCCCTTGTCCTATCACTGGCCACCACTGAGAAGAGCTTCCTCGTTGCCGGAGCCTAAACTCAACCAACTAATGATCGCTGCAGCCGAGGCTACCCTTCACCTTCACAGCTCCAGCAAGGCCCTCTCTGTTTCTTAGTATGAGGTCGAGTAACCCACCTCTGCTCGTTGGCTCCTCCACAATCTGTGTCAAGAAGTTATCATCAACGCACTGCAGAAACCTGCAGGACTCTCTGTGCCTGGCTGTGTTGTCTATGGCAAATTCCTTGTCACGGGGCGGCAGAGCAGCAACGCAGCTCCTCATAGTTCTTTTTATTTCTTTTTTCCCCCACCCATTACATCCAGTTTCAGGTACAGATCCTTTATTTGTCCGCTTATCAGTTTGTCTCAACAAAACTTTTTCATCCTCCCTGTCTAAATCGTATCCATGAAATGTGCAGGTGTGTTTAGAGACCAATACGTGACAG